>CM035836.1:217559348-217681848 GCA_020510985.1 Pholidichthys leucotaenia
TAGAACTGAGCAACTCCTCTAGTTCTACCACCTCAGTCTCCATAACTTTCAAGGATTGGGTCAAGCTACGAGTGACATTTTGAGTGTACTGGTGGCAGAATAGTTTTATCTGTGCCTTACCAAAATCCCACCACAGTTGGAGAGAACTAAAAGAAGATTTCTGTTCCCTGTGTGACTTCCATACATCATGAAAAACTCCCTTAAAAAACACAACATTTAAAAGTGTATTATTAAAATGCCAAAAAGCACTCTTACACTTTACATTTCAATGAAAACAGAACAAATCAGCTGGCAGTGATCAGTGAAACCAACAGGACAGATACAAACTATTTTTAAAAACACTCATTTGATGTTTAAAACCATAGAAACGGTCTAACCTAGCCATAGATAAGAGGTTATCTTTAGCATGGCTCCAGGTGTACTGCCTCTGGTCCCCATGATGTGATCTCCACACATCGGCCATCTCATGTGCCTTCACTAGTTCCCTCAGCCTATTTGCAGAAGCAGGGTGAGGCTCCTGATGGTTCCTGTCCAGTCTGTGGTTTAATGTACAGTTAAAATCACCCCCCAGAAATAAAAAACTATTTGATTACAGGATCTAACCGTATCTGATAGCATATTAAAGACCCTGATCCTTTCTGCTCTCTGGGTTGGCACATACACGTTTATGAGAACCAAGTTCACGTTTTCAAACTGTACCTTTAGCAACAGCACATGTCCTTTCACCACCTCTTCTACCTCATAAGAGACAGGCACACAACCCCTAGAGAAAAGTACAGCCACCCCTCCACTATTATTGGATTTGTGGCTAAAAAAAAATGCAGCCATCCCACTCTTTTCTCCACTGGCACTCAAAGTCTACAGTGCTGTGAGTCTCCTGGACCATCAGCACGTCAAGTTTCTTTAAATTAAAAAGCTTGTATAAAGAGGCCCTTTTTACATCATCCCTGGCCCCGTTTATATTAAGAGTGCCAATTCTAAGGTGGGGCATTAAAAAGGATAAAAATAAGGTACAGTAAAAAAACACACACATAGCATAAAAGGGAAGAAACAAACTAAGAGTCAACATGACTGTTAGTAATTTGTGGTTTCAGTTTGACAACCAGTTTCTTTAAACGATATATTTCCTGATCAGTAAAAGTCTCATTCCCATCATTCAGTTTCATCAGCTTGCGAGCTGATGCCACAAATAACTCCAGATCTGGAAAGTAATTTTCCACTTTCACAGCTCTGCTCCCCTTAGTCACCTGGAGAAATTGCCTAATTTTGGTAAAACAATAGGAGCTTTGCTCCTCCTGCGTCTGCGTCTGCATCATTTCAGACTCAGCTCCACTTTCGTCAGAGACGCTCTCATCCAGTAAATCTAAATTCCCAACCCTACTAGATTTAGCAGAGCTCTGCAAGTTTTCAGCACTTTTCCTTTTTTGTGCAGCTTTAAAAGGATCCTCCTCAACAAACTTACATCCCTGCATTTCCTCGTCAACTACAACGTTTGTCATGCAGTGTTTACTCTGAGTGTCCGCCACAGCCTCAAACCGCTCCTCCCCCGCCTGCAAAGTCTGTTCATCCATGTTCTTTCCTTTAACTGCACTCATTTCGCCCTCTACCTCCTTACTCCGGGCGACAGGCTCATCACAATGATCGGAGCTGCCGCCAGACAGAAATTCCCCACCATCACTGTTTGGGGGGGCAACTACCGCGCCCGCCGCAGCCACCCCAGCAGAGGCGGCCGCGGCCGCCCCAGCGCAAGCGGACGCGGACGCGGCCGCAGCCGCAGCCGCAGAAGCGGACGCGGATGCGGACGCAGCCGCAGCCGCGACCGCCCCAGCAGAGGCGGGCGCCGCAGTGGCATCCGCCGCATCACATGTAGCGCTACCCTCCGGACCACCAGAAACAGCGGCGTCACCTTTCTTACTGCCAGTGCTCTTTGTGTTCGCCTTTTCAGGACATGATCTAATAAGATGGCCTTCTGCGCCACACGCAAAACACTTCATGGTTTCAGATGTTGCAAACACCAAGTAGCTAAAGCCGTCAATCCTGAAGTTAAAAGACGCATTCAGTTCAGCAGAGCCGTCTTTTAACACCATAAAACACTGCCTCCTGTGACATACAACATGTTTCAGCAGGGGGGACTTGCTACCCAGAGAGACCATTCTGATGGGGGAAACAACTTGGCCAAAATGGGACAACTCTCTGACCAGCTGATCATTTTTAATGAAAGGAGGAGCGTTTGAGATGGTGATCCTCCTAGAAGGGTTCGCCAGTGGTAGAACAGGAGTAAAAGTGTCATTTATGACCACTCCCTGTTCCACCACCTGATCAGCTTTTTCAATTGAATCCAGAAAGATCACAATTGCGCTGTTCATCCTCGACGCTGATTTTATGCTGCCATGCCCAACCACCTGTCCTACAGCGAGGCTGGCCTCCTCCACAGAACAGGGAACTGTCGGGAGGATTCTCATGCCATGCCGCCGGGTCAAGCGCTCAAACTCCACACCACCATCAATCACCGGCATGATGGCCGGCCGGGAAAAACAGGCAGCAGAAGCTACCGTTCCCCGACACACTCACACCAACACTCACACCCCAGCACACACACACACTCAACCCACTATATTAAACACACACACCTCAAACACACACGATAGAGAAAAGTTAGAAAATACAAAGTTTAAAGTACTCACTCAACGCCACTCAACACCCCTGCTCCCACAAACGCTCACGCATGCGCACGAGAGAGAGAGAGAGAGAGAGAGAGAGAGAGAGAGAGAGAGAGAGAGAGAGAGAGAGAGAGAGAGAGAGAGAGAGAGAGCAGCCTATTCGGGGTAAGTCCTACATTTTCACTGAAGCAAGAAAAAACTTTATACAAAACGATGCGTCAAGAAATTATAATATGACACAGTGTTTTTTTTAACTGTGTTAACTATCCTTTACTTTTTGACATCACATAAATCATGGAGGATTATGTACAGAGCAGAAAATGAAAATAAATTTTGCGAAGAAGAGGTTTTTTTTCTTTTGTTGCTTAATCCCCCCCCCCTCCCCTCCATAGAATGTGGGACACCATGTGGTGTATGGGGCGGTGCCTATCTCCGTTTCTCTGACAATAGGCCACACAGCTACTGTAAGTAGTGAAAGCTACAGTGGGGGGTCAGTCCTCTGCTAGCTCTGTGTGTTAATGTTCCTTTCCCTGTTCAATTATGCTGAGCACCAAGCTAGAAGGCGGAAGGTACCATTTTTATTTGTTCTTTAGTATGACCCGGGTGGGATGTGGGAATTATATTTGTTTTCCTTTTTTTTATTCCCCCTTTTGGTTCTCTGAGCTTTTGGCATTGCAGCACCATGGACAGCGACACTGCTTCAGCAGTTCTCCTGGATTTTTGACACATTCGTTCAGCATTCATTTGTGCCCGTCTATGTTTGAAAAGTGAGTTTTGTCTAAAAACATCTGCTTCCACCACAGTTTCAGTCGACTTTCACCAGTGAGCCCAACTTAGGCCAACTTAGGCTATCACATCACGATGCAAGTAATCTTATTTGACAATAAATATATATACAGTATATACAGTATATACACACTACTCACAAAAAGGGATATTTGGCTTTTGGGTGAAATTTATGAAAAATGTAAAAAGTTCACGCTACAGTGATACAAAATCACGAAAGTAGGGCATTTTAGTAGAAGCATGCAATGGTGATTAACTCATCTCAAACAATTTATTGAAACAAAAGCCAACAACAGTGGTGGGTATACCACAACTAAAAATGTCAGTGTCTCAATAACTTGTCATGTGCCCTTGAACATCAATTACAGCTTGACAACGACATTGCCTGCTGTTCACAAGTCGATTTATTGTCTGCTGAGACATGGCATTCCATTCTTCCATTCTTGAAGGGCGGCCATCAGGTCATTGAGGTTGTGGGGTGCAGGGTTACAAGCCTATACATGGCAAGTCAGCTGATCCCATAGATTTTCTATGGGATGCCACTTCATTTGAGGCACCCCAGCCTTTAATGTCTCTAATGATGCGACCTCAATGAGCTGCAGCATTGTCATCCATGAAGATGAAATTAGGCCTGTGTTGTTCATGCAGGGACACAGTGACTGGATTAATGATGTTATTCAGGTAGTATTGGCTTGTCACTGTGCCATTCACAAGGTGAAGGGAAATTCTGTATTGACTAGACACACCTACCCAGACTGTAACACCACCACAGGCTCATCTGGTGACAACAGTGGCTGATGCATAGTGCTCTCCTTGACGTCTCCAACATCGTTGGCAGCCGTTATTTCTACTCAACGTGAATTGACTTTTATCAGAGAACAGCACTGAGGTCCACTGGTCCCTTGTCCAGCTTAAATGCTCCCTGGCCCATGCAAGACGATGACGCCTGTGCCTGGTGGTGTGGTCAGGTACCCTTGCAGGTCATCTAGCACGCAGACCACACTGATGTAAACGGTTTTGAATGGTCTGACGTGACACTTGGGTGCCTCTCACTTCCCTTAAATGTTCCTGGAGTTGAGTAGCATTCATCATCTGGTTCCACAGGGAACTGTTCACAATGAAGCGGTCATCAGCGTGGGATGTGGAGAAAGGACGTCCACTTCTATGCCTTTCTGTGACTCTTCCAGTCTCTCTGGATCTCTGTTGAAACCTGCTGATGACACTCTGTGACACTCTAAGGTCAGTGGCCACTTCCCTCTGAGAACATCCTGTTTGAAGCCTCGCCCCCCCCCCCCCAAAAAAAAAAAAAATAAAAAAATAAAAAAAATATATATATATATATAGTTTATATATAATAAATAATAAAAAGGACCAATTCTTTTTCTACATTTTAAATTACAAAAAAATAGTTGATTCATCTGTTATTAATTTTATGCACCTTTTTTCACTCTTTATTTTGCAGTGTTGTTATAAAATTGCTTTTTAATGTGCATTTGAGATGACTTCAACTTTATTCAATATCGCTACCTGACTAATTAAAAATTCTTAGAAAGCAAGTTACATTAAAGGTGCAATCCAGAAATTTTTGACCTCCTGGCCAGTAGGTGTCTCACTCACTGCTGCCTCATGATAAAATTGCACGTGTTGCCATGTAGAAACAGAGATGGCGCTGGAAACAAGCATTCACAGACAGCAGCAGACTGTATGGAAATCAGTATCTCTGTGATTACGAGCCAGTGAAATCCTGTCAAGCGACAGATCTTTTTTGGTATAGTGCCCAGTGATTTTATTCGAGTCTTCTTTGATGTTTATCCCCATTCGACAATTTTTTAAAATTACTGTCATACAATTATTAATAATTTATAGCAATGCTAACATTTCACAGATGTGATTGAACCTGATGATTACATAATTTTGATAATGTAATCATGGCAAAACTGTAGCTGACTTTCAGGACTTTGCTGTTGGTAAAGTGTTTTTTGCAGATATGCTTTAACACACTCTTGTACTTTGTTTATGTTCAGTGTTTTAGCTAAGAATGCTGTTCTAAAATGAGCTGTTGCTATGGCTATTCCATTGCCTTGGTCATCCCCAGTTGCTGTGTGTGGGCAATCAGGGACCGTTACCCTGATCCGTATGGACAATACTCTGGGTTTGTTCCAGGCAGCGAGCTCACGCTCCTGGTCTGTGGCAGGTCCACATGTACATCCATGGTACAAGGTGCATCATCAGGGCATCAAAAACCAGGAGGTGGCAATTAATTTTTGGGTTCTGTCTCATTTTCTTTCATTTAAATTTCATTTCTTTTATATTACTGTTATTTGGTTGTTTTATATTATTGTTACATATTATTAAATTAATTTATTGTAAAATGGATGCCTGATATTGTTTGTTCCTTTTTCTAATTTATATCTAAAGGGTGTTGATTCATTGTTAGATTTACCAAGTGATGGCTGACCTATCCTCAATGCACAACTGAAATACTGTCAACCTTTGTATAACCTTGCAAAATTACTGAAAACTTCAGTTATACATACCTGATCAGACATATGCAGAGCCTTTTTGAAATTATTTGTAGTGCAGTAATACTCAAGTTGTTCTCATATGGATACTCAGTGTAAAAAATTCAGTGCATTTCAGAAAATAAGCACATCACTAGTCCAATATTACACAAAATCACTAGTCATAGTCCTCACAATATCTATAAAAAGTATTATTTAAATATTTAAATTTATATTGGATTACTGTATAAGCTTAAAGTTTTGTTAGTATTTTATAAAAGTTAAATTCTCGGCAATATTACATTTTCTGACAGTGTACTAATATGTTATAAAGCAAGTCAACATCAACTAAAGTTGTCTATGAAAAAGGCTTTTTTTAAATACAACTGTCATGGCCGCCAATCATCGCACCTGTGCGTGCACCTGCCTGCCATCTCCAGCGGCCTATTTATTCCATCAGGACCAGTGCTCGGTGCGGAGTCGTCTGGTTCCATTCCCAGAATCCTGCCACGCCTGCCTTCGTGCTTCCCAGCGCCTTGTGTTTCTACTCTTCGGCTTCCAAGCCTTTGCTGTACCCTGTCCAGGCCTGTGCCTCCCTGACAAACGATTACAAGTAAATCTCCACGCTTTCCTTCACCATGTCTGCTTCCCCTGTGCACAGGCGGAGATCCGTGGCGGCAGTCCTCTCTCCTTTCCAGGTGGCGGACTTACTTCCTCACCTCCAGCTCCTCGGCCTCAGCGGGCACTATCTTCCTGGCTGCAGCTTTGGCGCTACCTGGGCTTCGCGCAACCATCTCTGACAGTAAGCACATTAACATCCCGAGTGCTCTATGAGCTAAGCTGCAACTAACGGCCTTTGTCTCTTCCCAGGGTTGCCAGGTTGTATGGTGCTCTGCTGGCCCCAGCTGGAAATCCAGATCGCACTACACTACACTACACACCTTGCACACACGCATCCACTCACACTCACTTCTTCAATAAACAACGTTAATTGTATCTACCCTGAGTCGTGTCTGCTCTGTGGGTCACTAATACCATGTCAGCAACTTTATTGTATAGCACCAATTCACAGCAGCAGTCAGCTCATGGAACTTTTAATAAAGACCCCACAATTCCAGAAAGACCTCAATAATCAGGTGATCCCCTGTGAGGATCACTTAGCCACAGTGCAGAGAGAAAAACTCCATTTTAACAATAGGAAGCCTCCAGCAGAAGTGGTTTGGGCATCTGATCAGGACGCCTCCTGGTCGCCTCCAACTTCAGGTGTTTGGAAGACGTCCTCGGAGGATGAGACGATGGAGAAGACTACACCTTGGTGTCCCCTCTGAAGAGCTGTAGAAGGTGGCTGGAGAGAGGGAAGTCTGGGCTGCTCTACTTGGACTGCTGCCTCCATGACCCGGATCCCCAGAAAAGCTGTTGAGGATGGATGGACGGACAGATGGATGGGCAAAAGACCATTTTGACAATATTCTCAAAAGTAGAAATAGTCTGTCTCCCAAATATCAGAATTTGAAAAAAAAAAAAAGTCAGATGTAGGCATCTTCCCTCTGTGTGACTGTTGACTGAAGTGGATCAGCGTGGTCCATGGAGCTGATCTGGGAGAGCAATATAGAAAAATAATATAAGAAACTGGACACAAACTTCAAATCTTCAAGTCTCTTTAGTTTGTGTTGCCCTAGCTTCTTACAGTAAGGTACAAAATACCAATGTCCAAATTAAAAAAAAAATAAAAAAATAAAAACAGTGTAAAGAAAAAAAATTGCATGAAAATATGACATAATCTGAAATTGTAGACATTTTTTTAAACATTCCAAAAATGCTACAATGAGTTTTGTCTACTAATGCAAAATATACTGTTGGTGACAGAAAGAGTGGGTAGAGAAATGGATTGGATTTTCCCTGTGTGCCGTGTGCTGTGTTCACTCCTGCTGCAACACTGACCTGATTCAAGAACAGGAAAAAAGATTTTCAGTTCCACATCCTTGGAACACCAAGTGTACCGCCATGTGACGATGGGATGTCACCACTGTATGTCTTGTTATATTGTGTGATTATGTGTATCTGTATTGTTGTAAATGTCTGTATGATTGTTTGTTAAGATGTACACAATAGTTTAGGATTTGTCTTTGTTAATTTGAATGCCCTGGGAGATAATTAGTATGATTAAGAATCTGGTAAAATAATGGTTAAAGGATTTATTGCACATACCTTTGCCAGCATGCTTCCTGTGCGTGTCCAGGCAAAAGTCTCCGTTAGGAGTTAAGGGTCTTATATAGGACACCTGCAGGGAGCAAATATGTCTGGTAAGTCAGAGGGGTGGTTTAATATTTGTAAATAGGGGTTAAGGTTATTTATTGAACTATTTATATTACTATTTATTGTGTGTTATTTATATATTTATATTGTGTATTTTTGGGGAAACTATTTATGTATTTTTAGATGTTAGTGTGTATGTGTTTAGAATAAGGAATGATGAGTGTTTTAGCTGGGATTATGGTAGGGGCTAATCACCTCTAATTATCTCTCCATTATATAACAGGTGTGAGATATCGAGTTAAATAATTATTGATGAAAACGGTTATTGAGGAATGTTTATTGCTTGATATGCTTCTTGTTTTGAGGAAGTACATTTGTTGAAAGACTGTGTCAGAAGATTTTCCTGAGAGACTGGAGATACTACTTGTAAGTGAAAAATAAATTGTCTAATTGAAAATTGGAATTGAAGCTCTGGCCTTGCTTCGTTGCTGCACCAAATTTGTTACACGCCACCTTGTATTTTCATTAACAATGAAAAGTTTAAGACATTTTAGCTTCCCCATTTGTATGATGCTCTTGATCAGACAGTTGAAAAAAAAACAAAAAATCTTTACTATCTACCTAGGCCTCTTGTAGCTTGTGTCCTCAGAAGCTCTTCCATTGGTGGCAGCGGTACTGCAGGAACAAGGCTGTAGAATATATAGAAAGAAAGTGGCTAACAGCACTTAGCCACTCCTTAAGATCTCAGTTGTTCATTGTAGAATATGTATGTGTGCCGCTGGGAATCTCGGGTATTCTGGCTACAGCTTGTGAGAGCTAGCGGCACGCCTCTTGAGGGATGCACAAAATAAAGCTTGTACTCTGAACCTCACGTGAATTGCTGTGTATCTTCGACACTTCTACATGGTGTCAGAAGTCAGCCTCTGCTCAGCATGTCGCAGAACCTCCGACGGATTGATCCACTCATCTTTGATGAAAACATCGCAGACAACTGGGTCAAGTTCAAGCACGAATGGCGCGTTTACAGCATCGCGGGGCTAACGTCGGCTAGCAAACAGGTGAAAGCGTACACACTCCTCAACCTCGCCGGTCCCGATGCGCTGGACAAGTACGACACATTCACCTTCGAACAAGGCGAAGATCCGAAGGATCCTGACACACTGGTAAAGAAATTTGATGAAATTTGCCTTCCTATAAAAAACGTCATTATGGACAGACATGCATTCAATACTACAGGCCAGAAACCACACCAGTCTATCCAGTCATATGCAGCCACGTTAAGGTCTCTGGCCAAGAAATGTGAGTTCGGCCCGTTACATGATGAACTGATTAGAGACAGGTTGGTGTGTGGCATCCGCGATGACACCCTCCGCACCCAGATACTGAAAGAAAAGAAACTGACGCTAGATGCAGCCATTGAGATGTGTGTGCTACATGAGCAATCTGAAAAGGGCAACATGGAACTAAAGAAGGAAAAAGACGACAAAGAAATGAAAAAGGAAGGAGACCTGTATGCAGTGCAATTCAACCTGTGCTCAAATTGCAGTGAGCAACACCCACCCAGTCGCAGCAGCTGCCCAGCTTTCAATAAACGCTGCAACTCGTGTGGAAAATGGAACCACTTCTCCAAATGCTGCAGATCGAGCGGGGAGCATAAACCCAGCGCACAGCGTGGGCAGCAGCCGAGCAGACCACCCCACACCCCACGCAGAGGAGGATACGCGCACAAAATAAGTGAACTGGACACAGAGACCGCACATGACCCAGCCGAACTCTTCTACTGTGAAAGCGTGGAAACGGCTACAGAAAAGGGCGAGATATTCACCATGCTGTCGTCCTCCACCACTGGAAAACAACTGAAAGTAAAGATTGACACTGAGGCTCGGTGCAATGTGATCTCCAAAGCCGCTCTTGACCACACCGACCCCAATGCGGGCATCGACCACAGCCGTATAACCAACCTCGTGGCCTACGGAGGACAGGTAATAAGAACAATGGGCATGGCTACTGTGCATCTCACATGCGGGACATTACACTTTCATGTTGTTGACAGTGATGTGAAACCTCTTCTCGGTCTCATTGATAGTGTAAAACCGGGCTTTGTGAAACTGGGACCAAATGGGCATGCACTCCAACAGGGGGCGCCAGAACTGACAGAATACAGAGACTTGTTTGACAACAGCACTGTAGGCAAGCTTCCGGTGGTGTACCACATGCGTCTGGACGACACAGTGCACCCCACGATCTGTGCTCCCAGGCGGGTACCACTAGCAATGAAGGACAAGATCATTCAGGAGCTCAACAGAATGACCAAGCTGGAAATCATCAAACCAGTCCACGAACCCACAGAATGGGTATCTGCAATGGTGGCTGCCTGCAAGAAGGATGGCAGCATCCGGCTGTGCATCGATCCAGTCCATCTCAACAAAGCACTTCTCAGGCCCCACCATCCCATGAAAACAGTCGAACAAGTGATAGCTGACATGCCGGGCGCCAAAGTGTTCAGCGTCCTAGACGCAAAATGTGGATTCTGGCAGGTGCCACTCAGCAGCGAGTCCTCCAAACTGACCACATTCATGACACCAGTGGGCCGGTATGCTTTCCTCCGAATGCCCTATGGGATATCGACGGGGAGTGAGGTGTTCCAGAGGTGCATGGAGCAACTCTTTGAAGGGCAGCCATGTGCAATTGTCGTCGACGACATCCTTGTCTGGGGCAGCACTACAGAGGAGCATGACGCGCGTCTACGTCAGGTCATGGAGAGAGTGCGTGCCGTCAACCTCAAGCTGAACCCAGACAAATGCCGCTTCAGGGTGTCTGCAGTCTCATACGTGGGGCACCTGCTCACCGACCAGGGGATCAAACCAGATCCTGCCAAGACTGCCGCGGTTCGCCTGATGCCTCCCCCAGAGGACAAGCATGGGGTCCAGAGATTCCTCGGCATGACAAACTACCTGTCAAAGTAGTTTGTCATCATCCCAGGCTACAGCGAAGTCACAGCACCCCTGTGTCAGCTCCTCCTTCAAGATGTGGACTGGGTCTGTCAGGAGCATCACACAGCGGCCTTCAACAAACTCAAGGACCTTCTCACCAGCCCCCCAGTCCTTCAGTATTTCGATGTACACCAGCCAGTGGTGCTGTCTGCTGATGCCTCTCAGCATGGTCTAGGGGCTGTCTGCCTACAAAACAACAAACCTGTGGCGTTTGCCTCCAGAGCCCTCACGGAGACAGAGGGGCGCTACGCACAAATAGAAAAGGAGCTCCTGGCTCTAGTCTACGCCTGTCAAAAATTCCACGACTACATATATGGCCGTCCTGTGACAGTGGAGACCGATCATCAGACCCTCATCACCATACTGCGAAAGCCCCTCCACTCTGCACCCGCTCGCCTCCAGAGAATGATGCTGAAGCTGCAGTGTTACAACCTTCAGGTTACCTACAAAAGAGGCAAAGAACTGTATGTTGCAGACACCCTCTCACGTGCACATCTGCCGGCTGCTGACCAGACCGACAGTGCTGAGGACTACGATGTCATGACGGTGGAGGTGCTCTCCTCAAGAAGACTGGAGGAACTGAGACGTGAAACACTGGCAGACCCTACATGCCGCCGGCTAGCTGAGGTCATCACCACAGGCTGGCCTGACTCGTCAAAGAAACTGCCTCATGATCTCAGACCATTCTACAGCATGAGAGATGAGCTCACGACGGACAATGGCCTGCTGCTTCGCGGTCTGCGCTTCGTCATCCCCCACTCTTTGCGACACTACTACGTCAAACAGCTGCATCAAGGCCACCCTGGCCCCGAAGCAACAAAACACAGGGCCAGAGAAACCATGTTCTGGCCCACAATCAACCAGGACATTGAGAATGAGCTCTCCAAATGTGCTCCATGTAATGCACTGCGACCTCACCAGACAAGAGAGCCTCTGCAACTACATGATGTACCTGACCTACCGTGGGCCCTAACAGCAGCTGATGTCTTCGAGTGGGAGGGAAAAGAACACCTAGTGCTTGTCGACTCGTACTCTGGCTGGTATGAAATGGATCAGCTCCCCAACACCACTAGTGCAACCATCATCACCAGGCTGAAACGGCACTTTGCCACACACGGTGCACCTCAGCAGCTCATGACTGACAATGCTGCATATTTCGCTAGCAGGGAATTCCAGGAATTTGCCCACACATGGGACTTTACCCACGTCACCAGCAGCCCCCACTACCCACAATAAAATGGGTTAGTTGAAAGGGCCATTCGTTCAGCCAAACACCTGCTGGAGAAATGTGCACGTGATGGTACAGATGTCTATGTGGCCCTACTCAGCATACGAAACACACCAAGAGATGGACTGCCCTCGCCAGCGCAGCGTTTGCTGTCTCGGCGCACAAAGACCCTCATTCCCATGACCAAAGCAATGTACCTACCCAGGGTGCAGACACAGGTGCAGGCTGCTCTCACCCACGCAAGGCAGCGACGCAAGGCACACTACGACAAATCAGCCAAACGCCTAACACCACTGCAAACAGGGAACACGGTCAGGATGCAGACGGCCAGGGGATACGACCGGCTCGCAGTGGTCACGGGAGCTGCAGCACAACCCAACAGCTACCAGGTCCAGGTCGGGGATGCCACATAGACAAGGAACAGACGCCATCTGCTACTCACCCCGGAGACCTACACCCCTCATACACCAACCCTCCCATCTAGCACCACTCCAGACCGACCAGCGGATCCACAGCCTGTCGCCGCCCAGCCAGAGGCGGCCCCAGCCCAGGAAGGTGTGATCATCACCAGCTCAGGAAGAGTATCAAGGCCCAACACCCTCTACAACGACTACACCACCTAGACACTTCCACTCACTCACTGACTGACTGACTCACTCACTCATACACACTCACTCACTCACTCACTTAAAAAAGTGTCACTGTACAATGTCACTGCTCATTCTTCATGCACGTTCTTATTCACGTTAAGTTAATGAATTTGTAATATAGTTGAATATTGTTATTCTGGCATTCCTAACTTCCCCTCATGTGCCTTACCCTAATAGGAGCACTTAGGATGTTCTTTTATCTGTCAAAACTGCTAACCTCCCCTGTTTGTTATACTTTATTGAGAGGGGGGATGTAGAATATGTAGAAAGAAAGTGGCTGACAGCACTTAGCCACTCCTTAAGATCTCAGTTGTTCATTGTGGAATATGTATGTGTGCCGCTGGGAATCTCGGGGTATTCTGGCTACAGCTTCGAGAGCTAGTGGCACGCCTCTGGAGT
This sequence comes from Pholidichthys leucotaenia, assembly GCA_020510985.1. Lineage (NCBI taxonomy): Eukaryota > Metazoa > Chordata > Actinopteri > Cichliformes > Pholidichthyidae > Pholidichthys > Pholidichthys leucotaenia. Next base: position 217,572,822 of record CM035836.1, read on the forward strand.
GAGGCTGAAAATAAAGCTCGTACTCTGAACCTCACGTGAATTCCTGTGTATCTTCAACATTTCTACAAGTGTGTTTCAACATTAAAGAGTTACACAGTAATCAGTCAGAATGGGAAGCGGTGTATTGATAGCAGGATTCAGATGCACTGTTTGCTGTTTAAGTTTGTAATTTGTTCCCCCCCCAGTATGGATCACCATTTCTGATTCTGTGTTCAACATTGCTGAGGTCCATCCTGGTGGAGATGTCACACTGCTGTGCTCCAACTTTACCAGTTTCATTTCTCACATACACTGGTTCAAACTGAACAGACTCAACGCTACCTGCATCGCATCACTGCAGAGCCCTTATAGCAATGTGTCCGTCTGTGACGGATTTAATGGTGGCAAATTTAACATGACATCCAACACATCTGTGCTGTTTCTCCGGATCAAACCAGTGAATTTTTCTGACTCTGGGTTGTATTTCTGTGGAAAGTACAGTAGTGGAAATGGAAAGCCACTAATGTCCAGTGCAACATATCTGAAGGTTCAAGGTGAGAAAAACCACATTAGATTGAACATGTTACTTTATTTAGCTGTATCTCTTCTATCTTTAATATATTTTTCATTTTCATAGAGGTGTCTGGAAGTGTACATGTGACAACTTTTATCCTGGGCACCATTATCATTTTACTTGTAACGGTTGTCATTGTTCTGATTGTCAGAATCAAGAAATTTCGTACAGGTAGATATATGCATTTTATTGAAATTGAACATGTAAAGTGCTGCATAATTTACTGACAAACGTTAATGTTTCTGTCACACAGCACAAGGTGGAGGAAATATTTTACAATGCAGTGAGGTAAATTAACTGAATATTAAATGAAATCTTTATACAGTTTTAGTGCCTGATTTTATTTCTTTTTTTTTCTTATAGAATATTGGTGATGATGCCTTGACCTATGCAGCTCTGAATTTCCAAACCAAAAGAAAAATGAGAAGGCCTGAGCCAAATGTGGTGAACACCGCCACAAGATAGATCGATAAAACAACAGGAACAGCAGGTCAGAGTGGACTGCATGCTTTCTTTTACTGGTCTGTATGTGGAGATTAGCACAAGGGAACTGCAACCACCTTCTGGAAATATAACTTTTAATAAAGATATCTTACATTCTATAATATCTGTAACTTTGTCTCGCTCCTTCCCTTCTTGCTTGTGGTAAGGTTGATGATCATTCTGGTCTAGTTTCAGGGTTATCTTGAAAGTATTCCCTGTGTCATCCTTGTCTAGTCTCTCTTGGTCTTAGTATTAGTCTGAAAGTGTTTCCTGTGTTCTATTTTTGTTTAGTGTAACTTGATTTCCTATTTTATTTGGAAATGCAATTTCCTGTCAGTCCTCAGTTATGGTCTGCAGTTTACTCTTAGGTTAATTCTAGCGTGCGTTCAGTTCACAGAACAGTTCGCCGAACATAGCTTGCAAGGCGAACTAACCTAAATGAATGGGCAGTTCTCAGTGAACGGTTTTTCTGTTTGGCTCGTGCATTCTGTAGTTGTGTAGATCTATTATGGTCCTCTGTCAGCCGGTTAGAGGACCATATTTATACAATTACTGTGGCGTAGACTGTAGCCTACTTCATATTACCAAAGAATTCTCCATTATACCCCCACCAAAAACAACACTTTATGCGTGATATTGTTTTACTTACAAACTGACATAACCTCTACTCTTAAATTGATGGAATTGCTCCGAAAAGAAAATAAAACAAAAAGGAGATTGCAAACTATCGTACCTAGCCGCCATCTTTGTTCGCTATGCGAGTCACCTCCCCGAGGAGTTTGGCCAATGAGAAAACGGTTCGCGGCAAGCGTGTCGTTCAATTACGGAAACTAACAAACAATTCCGAACGGTTTTGTCAACTGAACGCAAGGCTGGTATTCCCTCATTGGCGTTATTCCCTGCACTTGTGTCCTCACCTGTTGTGTGTTAATTATCTGCTCTCCTTTAACATGAGTTCTTTCTCACTGCTCTGAGCAGCGACATTACCTGTACATGTTACAGATTTTTTTTTTTTTTTTGTTACTTATTTGTACCCGTAGGTAGATTTGGTTTGCAGTCTGGTGACAAGCCACCGGCTGCTGGTCGCTGTGTGCGCGAGCGCCCTAAACCTACATGTTTTTGGTATGCGGGAGGAAACCGGAGAAATCCCGGAGTAAACCCACGCAACACGGGGAGAACATGCAAACTCCACACAGCTCACTGTTGGTCGGGGGCTGGGATCGAGCCCACTATCTCATGATCCCCGCGATCCCCCAGCCGAGGGTAAAACTGTGCTACCACAGTGCTAACCCACTGCGCCACCGTGCAGCCCAGATGTTATGATGTTTATCCTCATTCCCTGTATCTCCTGGATAATTTAGATCTCTTTGTGTTCAGTTTATTGTAGTTTGAGTTCTGGCCCCTGACACGTGCTTTGTGTTCAATAAATCATTGTGAACTGGAATATGCCTGTATCTTGGGTCCTCTTGCCTGTTGCTTGCTCCAACACATAACAGAATGGGATTCTAGTAAGTATTTTTTGTAAAAACTAAATCATCTGGAAGTTGGTCAGAAAAGTGCTCTTCAGTTTTAACAACAGTGCTTCTGTGGGATTGTTACCACTCTATTTATTTATATCTCTCAACCATACCATGACAATGCAAGTAGGTATAATGCAAAAATGACCATTAAACACTTGCTTTTTAAAAGAAAAAATGTGTTGTTCATAAATGAACTTTTTGAAAACATCCACAAATTCATCAGAATTTCCACCCATCCATCCATCTTCTATCGCTTATCCGAGGATCCACGACACGGGGGCAGCAGTCCAAGCAGAGAAGTCAAACTGCTACTTACTTCACATAGCATCATGGTCCGTCCTGCAGGTGGTGAACCCACTGGAGGGCAGACCCATGTGGCTTGTTGTGTACACTGGGTCCTTGTAACTTTTTCATGGGGATCTCAACAGAATTTTACAAATATATTTCAGTTTTAACCCCTTGCACTCTGGTCAATTTCCCTAAAAACGCCAAAAAATAACGTACCCAAAGTAAATCAAAAGCTGTTCTTCAACCCTTTGCAGCATCTTCATGGGGTTGGTCTCATTTAAAGAAAACACTTTGAATTTTTTGGCAAAACAGTCATAATCTCTCTAAGCGCTCCTGCCACTGAGTAACAGTCATCTAAACATACTGAACTTGAAGAAAATAAATTTTGCCTGGGTGTTTTTTTGGATACAAATGCTTGCAAATAACACACAGCTGTCAGATCTGGCTGGAAAATGCAACAGAAATGTAGAACCAAGTGTTATCAAGCTGAGGTCCAAATTTGGTAACAATACCACAAAAAAATGAATATATTACACAGCTTTTTTCTCAGGTTGTTCCCAGGCGTTTTTGAACTGTGCCAAACTGTGCCAAACTGTGCCAAATGGCACAGTTTGGCACAGTTTGGAAAAACGTCTATAATTTTTGAATGCTTCAACATAGAAGCTTCATCTTGGGCTCTAATGAAAGGTGACACTCAGGGCTATCTTGTTAGCTATCCAGAAACACTGTCAGTAGTAATGACGCAGATAAAATTTCAATTCTAAACACGCTTTACTGAACAAAAATGTCAATATACAAAACATACTATTTACAAACAACAAATTCAATTCAATTCAATTCAACTTTATTTATATAGCGCCATTTCACAACAACAGTCATCTCATAGCACTATCAACTGTAGGAGGAACCCCCACAGTTGCAGAAAGACCCCCAGCAATCAGGCGATCCCCTGTGAGCAAGCACTTGGTGACGGGATATTTTACAAGTTGACAGCAATACCCTCTCAATCATATATAATTTTCTAATCCTACTCATCATCATACTGATTCCTAGAAAATGTGTTAAGATTTTGCTGAGGCGTGCCTCTCTTCTGCTCATTGGCCTCTTCTGCTGCTGGGCTGCTGAGGTGAAGGGCCCAGCTGATCAGGAGAAACTTTGTCCTGGTCATTACACTCTTGGGGAAAGGAAGGCTGTACAGGTGTGCCCCTCGCCAGTAATCACTGAAGGATTTGCACTTGACTATACCCATGTAAATAATCAGGCCAAAAAATGAGAGCAGGTCGGAGCGTGTGAGGTCAATCCAGGGGCTGGTGGGTGTGTTGTAGTGTGCAGAGCCATGTAGGTTGGTGTTCTCAACAATGTGGTTTAGCACAGATGGAGTGAAAAATAACTCAAACAAGTGAACGGGGGTGTATGAAGCTGTTGTAATTAGCTGAGATCCAGGTGGATTTTTGGGACGAAAAATGGGCTGTGGTGGAATGATGTCAGGGGTGTCGGAATCATGCCACCTCTCCTCAGCTGATGAAGGGCCGGCCGATGTCCCAGGCTGAGGGCTGCCATCACCACTCTCGTCTCCTCTTCCTCTCCTGCTACCTCTTCTTCCTCTCCCTCTTCCTCTCCTTCCTCTCCCTCTCCCCAGTGGTGTCCCTCTTTTTGGGGAAGGGGTTTCCTCTTCTGACGAGCTCGCCTGCAGTTCCCTTCTGCGCTTGCTGGCAGAGTGCTCATCTGGCACCCACTCCTCACCAGAGTCTTCATCTGAAGTTTGTCTATTATGTGAAAATAAAGTCATTTACAAAGTTCAATTTTTATTTTTCACTATTCTCCTATTTTCCCAGAGTTCACATACACAGCACAGTTCCAGTTTTTGTTTTTTTTTTTTACAAGAAAAAATAACCTAAAGTGCAATAAAAATTATACTAAAACATTATTACATTTCTAGAGGGTAACAAACAACCCACTGGGAGGAGACCCCGGGGCAGACCCAGGACTCGGTGGAGAGACTATGTCTCCCAGCTGGTCTGGGAATGCCTTGGTATCCTCTCTGGAGAGCTGGAGCAGGTGGCTGGGGAGAGGGAAGTCTGGACTTCTCTGCTTGAACTGCTGCCTCCGCGACTTGGACCTCCGGAAAAGCGGTAGAAGATGGATGGATGGATAACAAACAACCCCCCCCCCCCCACACACACACACAAAAAAAAACATGCCAAGTAAAAAATGTGTGGCCTTTTGTTTACAAGAAAAAATACCCTACAGTGCAATAAAAATTATGCTAAAATATCTATCTGCAATGCAGAGGATAACACCCACCCCCCGCCCCGCTACAGAGGAACTCTGCACACCAAAAAACTTGTGGCCATGACGCACCGTTGGAATTACCGATCAGTCAAAAGTGATTTTTATTACTATTTTCATCGATAAAGAATAATTTAGCTTATAACACTTACCTGTCCACAACAGCAGTAAGTTCCTCATTGTCAGACGAACATGAAGCTGGTCCGGTTGTAACGGACTCGTGCTTCTGGTCACCCGACCCGGTCAAAACATCTCCGCTTCCACGCTTGCGGTTTTGGCGAACCATTTTTCCAAACAAATAATCCAAAAAAGATGGCTGATGCTACCGTTCCACACAGGTCTCAATGTCAGTCACCCAGCGGCTTAGGCAAAAGAGATTTTATGCAGGGAGACGCATGTCAACTGTCAAACTTCTCTGCTTCAATTGGCTCGTATTCGCAGCCGTTGGTAGGCAGGTCCTTCTTGCTAGGTTTTCAGTCATTGGTTCTTCAAGGTTTCAGAAACCCAATTCAAGGCTCTTATTAGAGGTCAATCAAATCTAAACCAATCATACACTCCTTTGGGTTTCTGTTCACGGCTGTGTGAAAAGAAAGCTGAACAATGCAGCTTTTTTTTTTTTCCGTGTGCACTCAGATGCACAGTGTGTTCTAGGATGCACAAGGGCGCCCTGGGACGCACGAGGGCGCACTGGGACGCAGAAACGTGCCCGCCCGCAGTACACCGGAGTGCAAGAGGTTAAGGTGCATTTACACAAAACGCGAAGACACGAAAATTCACGCATTCGTGTGTTTGCATCCGAGGGATAGCGCTAACTAATAATGGCCCTGAGATTCTACCATCACTGGAGTAAAAGTTTCAACATTGGAGAGTACTGTAAACTAGTGTGAAAATGAGACTGACACCTGCAGACAGATGGACCAGGAGCTCTGCAGCTGAATCAGAGTGTCGAGTTTTTTACCCACGGACTCCTGCCATGGACATGCTAACAAGGCTAGCAGTCTAGCAATGTAAACAACCCATCATCCAGGTGAGATTTTGGAGGAAGGGACAATTTTTTCAGGTGAGACCCCCGTCGGATAAGATAAACCTATGCATGACGGTGTGCTGGGGATTTCCACAGCAGGTTGACCACAGCTGCAGAAGTTATAAAGGCAACTCTGCCCATCTGTAACTCGCTCAGATGGTGAATTCACATATATTCACGTGTTTACATTGAGTTAAAATGTAATCACACCACATGGAAAATTCACCCGTTCGTGTTTGGTCTGAACGCACCTTTAATCATTTCAATCAGAATCGTGCATATGAACACATGCAAAAATTATAGCAGGTTATGGCGCATATTTAGGGCGCATATATGGCATGCTTGTATGGTACGCATTTTCTCCCACATGTATTTAGTAGGCATGACGGTGCATACTCTACAGACTTCAAACGTCCAAAAGGACATGCCCCAGCAGAGACCTCGGCAGGTGTGAAGTGGTTTCTGGGGAGACGGGAAGTCAGAGACAATGTCCCAGCAGGAGCCCCCGAGGCGGAGGAGACAACAGAGACGCCAACGAGCCTCGGAGGCTATATGTTACTGAAGGACTGTGGGTTCATATGTTTACTGAAGGACTGTGGGTTGAAGGTGTGATATACAGTATTTGATGTGGGGGTTTTTGTGTCTCTGAGGGTATAAGAGCTGTGAGGAAAGATTGTCCTGTCTTTTTTGTTGAGATACTTGCTGTTAGAGGATGAGACTCCAAATAAACCTTTCCTGAGAAATAAACTCAGTCTTGTTTGTGAAGACAAACCATGGCCGGTGACGGCGAGCTTTCCGCACTGGACTCTTCAGGAGCCAACCGGGTTAACGCAGCTACCACACTACAGCTGCCTGATTTCTGGCAACATAACCCGCGCTCCTGGTTTACCACTGTGGAGGCGCAGTTCCACCTTCAGGGAATCTCAGCGGACGCAACGAGGTTCTACCATGTCGTCGCGAAGCTGGACAGCCTCACAGTGCAGCGGGTGGAGAGCCTGACCGACCACCCGCCCCAAGACAACAAGTATGGCGCACTGAAAGCCGCCCTCATTCGAGCCTTCACTCCCTCGCTGGGAGAGCGAGCAGAGAAGCTCCTGGCGCTGACAGAAGGGGAAGCAGACAGGCCGGCAGATCTGATGGCGAAGATGATGAGCCTGAGAGGCGAGGATGACGACAGCTTTATTTTCGCCCACCTCTTCCTCAGGACGCTCCCGCCAGCAGTGAGAGTCACCCTGGCCAGCTCGCAGCCACTCAACAACCGTGACTACCACGAGCTGGGCCAGGAGGCGCAGCAGCTAGTCGACGTCCATAGACGGCACGCAGCCACGACGGCAGCAGCAGAGCTGAACGCCCCCCCGCGAGACGAGGGGAGACCAGAGGCTGCGGCACCGGATCCACTGACGGCAGCAGCGGCAGAGGCCAGGAGAAGCGGGGCGGACAACGCCCTCTGTTTCTACCATCGGCGCTTCGCCGAGAAAGCGCGCAGATGCGTTCCACCATGCCGGTACCAGCGCCAGGGAAACGCCAAGACCGGGAGCCGGTAGCAGCTGCGACTCTCGGCACGAAGAACAAGCTGCTTTTCGTGACGGACGCGAATTCAGGGAAGGAATTCCTGGTGGACACAGGCTCCCAGCTACGTTTTGTCAAGCCTACCTACGCGGACACGCTGGCGCCTGGCGCCTGGCGCCTAACAAGCACATCTACATATTGATCTGAGTCTCTAGGTCACAGTAAGGGCAAAATGCATGAACACTTTAACTTCAAGGCTGTAAACTCAGCATGCAGCGGAACAAACCCCAGGAGTGCGAGCTGACTGTCTCTGTGTTCTGTTTGTGTGTTGTGGGGGGTTTAATCAAACCGCTACAAACACATTATAAGGATTTTTCTTATGATTTTCCAGATGCATGACCATGTTGAAGCCCAGGCTCAGACATGGCTCTTTGCATGTGATTTTTAACTTTCATAAAGTTCATCGATTTAGTTAAATTTAAGACAGCACAAGTCATGTACAGGGCAATTAATAATCAACTCCCAGCTAATATACAAAAAATATTTAAAAAAAAAGAGACAATGATTATAATTTGAGAGGAGACTTAAACTTTACAAAACCCAAGATACGAACAACTAAAAAAAAGTATGTGCATATCTGTCTGTGGGGTGGATTTGTGGAGCAGTCTGGAGCCAGAACTGAAACTATGTACAAACAGAAATCAATTCAAAAAGAGGTATAAACATTATTTGCTGAAAGAATATATGTTAGAAGGGTGGTATTTATATGTACGATTCACTATGCTCATGCTGGGACACTATGGAATTGTAGGAGGGACAGTACTGTGTATATCTGTGTTGTTTGGGGCTGGTTTTGATGTATGGACTGTATGTATGTTGGGATGGATGGGTGTTAATGTTGATATGTACAAAATATAGTTAATTGTTTACTTGGGGTCTTAAATGTGGTAATTTGTATATATTTCACATGGGTGTATTTATGGAAAAGAGTAGTTGGAATTAATAAGTGTTCACTTCTTCCTTCTCCCTTTCAAACACTGTACACTGTTACTTTATTGCACTCGTCATTTGTTTTGTTTTTGTTTTACTTTTTTGATCGAAATAAAGTATCTGTCTATCTATCTATCTATCTATCTATCTATCTATCTATCTATCTATCTATCTATCTATCTATCTAATATTTTTACCATTAATAATTATTTTCAATATGTCATTGCTTCTTAAAACACAAACTATCAGACCCTTGACTCAGATGAACTGAAGCAGCACTTGTGGGTTTGCCTTCAGCAATCAGGTCATCACCAGGAAGCAGACACACGTTTTATTTCTGACACCATCAGATAAAACGGAAGAGACTGCAACAGAGAGACTTTGTTCCCTTAATCTGTTTCTTTGTCTAAATTATTTGGCAGAATATATCGTCTTTATTATTGTAATGGTCTGAGTAAAGAGAGTTAGAGGATTGCAGCAGATGCACTATAATGGAACCGAATAGTTCACAGAACTCAAAACTTATGTGGAAACCGATTACCTAATAAATTTTAAGTAAATGAATTTTTTTTTTTGAGTAATCTTAAATTTAAAAATACATTTTCAGCAAATATTTTAAATATTTTATTTTAAAGTTTACTCAAAAAAATTGCTGAAAATGTATTTTTAAACTAAAGTTTACTAAAAAAAAAAATTGCTGAAAATGTTTCCACCTTTCCTTTAATGTGGACGAATGAGTGGTCCACTTACATAGGTTCATACCAGCAGCTGCTAATATCGTTCTTGCAGCTGTGGTGATTGCATAAGCACTTTCAACATCTCTGGTGCTGGCGATTGAGTCATCCACGTATAGCATGTCCTTCAGAATATTAACAGCGTGTGGATGAGTCGATTGGTATTTCTCCAGATGGTTTCTGATTGTAGCTGCTAGCAGAAATGGGCTTGATGACACACCAAATACTACACGAGTCAATCTGAGTGTGCATTGTTTTGAACCCTCAGTATCGTGAGGTCCTGTGATCCAAAAAAAGTCTTAGAACATCTCTGTCCTCTTCTGCTACTGATATTTGTAGGAAAGCCCTAGTGATGTCAGCCATGAATGCAATTGGATGCAACCTAAATTTTATCAGGACAGTTAGGAGGTATGGGTTTAAATTTGGCCCGGTGAAAAGACAGTCGCTGAGGGAAGGGCAGCCATCTTCATGTGAAGAAGCATCAAAAACAACTTTTAATTTGGTTGTCACCTTGTCATCTCTGATTACAGCATGGTGAGGCAAATTGTATTTAACACTGCTGTCATAGACTCTGACTGTTTGAGTTCAGGTGCCCTTTCACAGATTCCTTGTTGGAAGTAGTCCTCTATTACTTCACTGTATCTTTGAAACAATGTCACATCTGCTCTCAGTTTCCTTTTCAAACTCTCAAATCTTTTTTGGGCAATCCTTATGTTGTTTGGAAGTTTGGGTGCATTTGTCACCATGGCAATCTCACCTCATATCAACCTTCTCTGTAGTTCAGTGCCTTGTCAAAGCATTGCTGAGCCTCAATGTCATTCACCCGCTGCTCTGGTTTACTGGTGATGCCCTGCGATTCTATTTCCTAAAATGCTCGAAGCTGACCCGAACTTGTGCTGTTTCCTCAGTGCCTATTTTCATACATGAAGCCTCACTCATACTTGATATAGAAACAGGTCCCTGCACTGTCCAACCAAATATTGTCTCTATGGTAACCAGGGATCCCGACAGTCTTTCAGCTCTGCCTCATACTACCTCCCAGTAGTAGTCAGCCCCTATTAGAACAGACAGCTCCAGCTTTTCATCACTGCTGCCTGAAGCATCAGCTCATTGCAGACCTTTATTTTCCAGCTGCAGCCTAATTTGCTCTTCAGGTACATGTATAACAGCAGAGCTTACTTGTGTTTCAGTGGCTTCCATTTCGAGGGTTTTTCCCTTGCCAGCAACATTCTGAAGGACTAGCTTCATGACATTTCACCCTATTTTTACTGGTGCATCACTGCCAAAGGTATGGAGCTTTAAAGTCTCTTTTTTCACAACTGGCAGTCCTAACGCCTTTTCCAGCACAAAACTTTGCTGACTTCCTCCATCCATCAAGCAGCATATCTTTCCTTTTCCCTTTATTCCACTAGACCATGCTGTGACTGTTTGCAGGAGGACTGTGTTCTTTCTTCCTACACTTGCCTTTAGTGTGTGTGGGGCCACGGAAGAGATAATGGGCTGCACGGTGGCGCAGTGGTTAGCACTGCGGCAGCACAGTTTACCCTTGGCCGGGGGATTGTGGGGATCGTGGGTTCGATCCCAGCCCCCGACCAACAGTGATCTGTGTGGAGTTTGCATGTTCTCCCCGTGTTGCGTGGGTTTACTCCGGGATTTCTCCGGTTTCCTCCCACATGCCAAAGACATGCATGTTAGGTTAATTGGCTGTTCTAAATTGTCCCTAGATATCTGTTTCCTATAGGCCCTTAGAATAGAGGGTTAGTATTAATGAAAGCGCTTTGAGTGGTCTTTGTGACTAGAAAAGCGCTATATAAGTGCAGGTTAGTTAGTAGTTAGTAGATAACAGCATCAGTTGGTTCTGGGGTATTGTTAAGGGGTTCAGTGTGTTCACCCTTATCACACATTGTTGGATGGTGTCTTCGTCCACACAAGCTACATGTGATGCCCTGAACCTGGCAGAATTTCGCCACATGCCGCTGCCCAAGGCATACAAAACATCTCCCCATGTTCCTCAACTTGTCCTTCCACAGGCTGAGTTTATTTTCTGTACATTGTTCAGACTTATTTCTTGGGCTGTCACTGAATATGCAGCCTTGAGGAGCATTTGAGCTGCTGGTGTGGAGTGCTGCTGCAGATGACAAGTTTGGTTTCCAAATTTTTCTACTTCCTACATCTGGCTTGCAGTGGCACTGGAAGGTAGACTGAGGATCCTTAATAACGCTGCTCACTTTAGTAAGGTGCATGACATGCTCTCTGCTTTCAACTTCTTGCTGTAAAAAGGCAATGAGCTTGGGAACTTTAAACTCATGCTCTGAACTTGTTTTATGTGCGTAAGCAAGAGTGAGGTCATCTGGGATCATCTGGAGTAATATGGGACACAGCAAGCCACCATATGAATCTGAAACAACTCCAAGTGAGTCCACCCTCTGATCTGGACCTCACATTCATCATAAAGCTGTCTCAAGGAAACAATATCTGAGTCTGTATGAGTTCATTCCTTCATGCCTGCTGGAGGGCTGCGTTATTAGGTCATGTAGCATCATTCCCTTTGGCTCATCAATAAAATTACTCTTCACCTTAAATAAATTGTTTCACCCCAAAAAGTCTGGTCAGGAACTGTTTTCTTAACGACAGTTGGAAAACACATTCCATGGAAAAGGTACGATAAGGATCCCATCTCATACAATGAACGGATTAGTTTACCATCATAAATAAACTGGAACGTCCTCCCAATCAGACAGTTTTATGATTTAAGAATCGTATGAGACATGCCAGACCTCCTTGAGTGCATGTTATGGTCACTAGGAAGTATCCACAGCTCAACATTACCCCCTGGTGGACACCTACAGAATATGTTTGCATCACTTCTGTCAAATGATGGACTGTGTGTTTGTGACTGAACATTAACTATCTCTTCAAGTTTTCATTACTCAGGATAATTCTCAGGACACTATTTGAAGAGATGACCGCTTCTGTGTTGGACAATGATGGGTTTGAAATGTTTTATTAATCCTTATATGTGTGCATGTTTGAAAATGTTTAAATGAACTTCATTCTACTGCATGTTAGTTATAAAAGGACAAGTATAAAAGGGTATGCTCACTGAAGTTGGCTTAGATTGCATTTTAAGTATATAATGAATTTCACAGTTAAAATGTGTATATTTCATCTGAAGAAACACTCAAGTCATCTGACTGGTTCAGCCAATCACCAGCCAGTCTCTGTTGGGCAATGGCCCTTTTCAGTCTATTGGTTGGTTACAGACAAAGGACTGTCTTCTGACTGGACCAGAGTTCATTCAAACCTCCTGCAATGGAAGACAATTGGTTCCCGTTCATGTCAATCAAAGTTTCCCCACCCAAAACTTACTCAGTTTTAAGGGAAAGCGCCCAGAGAGAGACATTCAGAGTTAGGGAGACGTTGTTGTCATCTTGCGAAAGTTTGTGTCTCCTGCTTAAAATCCTCTTTTTCTTTAAACATCTGGGAAATTACTTCTCTTCCTTTGAGCTCAAACTTCTCATTATAAGAAGTAAAACTCTGAGTTAAGACATTTTTTTTTTATTCCTATCCTGTTAAACTTTTTTCTAAACCCACCGTGCGTGTGTTTAAAAGGGACTGACATCTTTTTTTTTTCACACTGGAAGCTGTTTTCAACAATCCTATGACATCTGAAGAACTTGGGTTTTGTAGCTTGAATTTTTATTTATCTTCGTTATCTCTGATCCTGTAATTCTGATCAGACTGAACAATATTCAATTTAATTGGAGACGGAAGGGAAGCCTCTGCAACAACGAAAACCCTCCCATGTTGTCTTTGGAAGAAATATCTGCTGGCAGAGATTCTTTGCATCATCTCAAATAAATCTTCAGCTAAGGATCCTCTTTTCATTAAATTCCGTTTTTACTTTCTTAGAGTAATTCAGAATTTTGTCCAAATAACTATTTTTAAATCTTCTTCATAAATTTGCGTCCAGTTTTCTTTATAGGTTTGTTACAGTGAATTCAGTCTCCATTTTATCACAGTTACAAATTCATACTTGTCATGAACTGGGCTGATGTTCAGGCCCAGTTCTGTGACGTGGTGGCGGTGCACTCTTTTGAGTATCTTTATGCCTTATTTTCCACTAGGCACTGTCAGGGAACTCTGGGGTCCACTCTGCTCCCTGACAGCTCGGCCACACCTCCCTCTCCTGTCAGGTTGACCAGCTGCATTTCATTATCGTTGTCACTCTCCTGTTCACGCAAACACACACATAAACATACATTTTCTTCCATGCACACCCATACACGCATACACACACACACCCTTCCTTACCTATATGTTCACAGACGTCCATTCACACACCTGTTCCCACTTAGTGCTGCTCACTCATTCTAAACACTCACTCTCATTACTCACACCGGCAATCTCTTTCCTCATTAGAGATGGCATTATTTAGCCCTTCATCTGCTGAAAGAGATTGCCCGATCATTGTTGTCTAACACGAGTCCAACTCTGTGTTAGTTTTCACTCAGTAATTGAACTCCGTCACTCATATCTAGATGCCCTGCTTGCTGTTGCTGTACCGCATCGCACTGGGTGGTGTGATCATTTGTAACTGGTTGAGTTTGTCTCATCGGGATGATCGCTTGGACCTACTCGGACTGTTCCAGCCTATGTGAGTATTTACTCTTTCACCCCTGCCATTCAGGTCTGCCTGGCGGTTCCTTTCCCGGGCACTTTCCCGTTCCTCCTTTGCAGTCCCGTGTGCCACGGAACATTTTTCTCTATGTCTTACTTACCTGTTTTGTAAAGCGTCCTGGTGGACATCCTTGTGTACCCCGTATTACTCACCAGTTATGTTGAACTGTTGAATCTCATCCTGCAATTAAATAACCTTTGTACCTTATAATTAAATATTGCTACATTATTTGTGGGGCTCCCACGTGAAGCTGGGTGAACTCTGAAACAGAAACAAAAAAGAATATTAAGGCATAAGCTGTGTGTGTGTTTTGGTCATCTTATCCCTTTTAAAAAATACAACGGTAGAGGTTTTTTTTTTTTTTTCCTCTCTCTCTGTGTGACTGTCCCCAGGGTCTGCAGTCAGAGTCTATGTCCCGCTGATCATGAAGGGGAGGGGGGGGGGAATTTGCCCCTCTTTCTCTTCCTGCTTAGTCATTCCTGTTTTTGTTTAATGCATGCTTCAGAAAAAAGCGTGATTATAGGCCGAATTAGTTAAAATAAGTCCTGGAAAGGCCTTATTGTCCTTTATCAGGCTAGACACACAGCCTGATAAAGGTCACTGGGAAGAAATTGTTTTGAGGCAGCAGCGCTTAATAGAAGTCCCAGAGAGGGGCCATTTGGCCTTTTTGGCTAGAAAACCCATAGGGGGACCATCAAGTGGCCACAAGAGGGCTAATGTCTGGGTCTTCTAGTGTTAATTGTACCCTGAGTTAAAGTTCTAAGATTATTCTTGCATGCATACAACCAAATTAGATTAAACTCTCCAGTTTTGAAAAATAAAACAAAGCGTAGTAAATGGTCAGAAGACTGCGTCCGAGTGCGTGGGACATGTGCGCACTCACATTTGCGCGTGACTGAAATGGCTATGCGCACAAAAACTGCGCATGTGCAGATTAAAAGTGCAGTTGTGGTCTATATTTATCATATATTCCATAACCTACATATGTTGAAGCATGTGAGAATGTTTGGTGATTACATATGTAAGGCGACGTCACACCTCAGAACAGGACAAAGAGATCTCAACCGCCAGTGACGATCAAAGAGTTTCCCAGGCACTGCGGTGGAGACCGGAGGAGCTGCCCTGACCCCCCAGGGCCATGAGGAGGAGTACGAAGACAATGGGGGGATTAAGATAATGAGGGATGTCAGCTTTGGATATGCATGTCTTTTGTTATGTGCAAGTATAAGTTCTGAGAGCCGGAGGTGTTCGGTCTCTTTTTCCTTCTTCTGCTGCTGCACTAGGATGAGACTTGTTAGAGGAGCTGATAATAAACTTTGGTTTATATATCACATCGCCTCGTTCTTCCACGCTCTTCTACACAGTCACCATTTTGGAAAGCCTACAGAGTGAGTCACCAGAGAGGCCATTTTAGAGTTGAGACAGGAACTGCCTCCATCTTGTGGTCAACCATAAGAACTGCATCCTTTAATCAAATATTTAAAACTTTTTAATCTGTTAAGCCAATTTATAACCAAATCAAGCTTCCAAAGTAACTTTAAAGCAGTCCATATTATTCAGAATAACCTAAAGTTAAAACCAATTTAAAGTTTCTATGCCAAAACCAGCAAAAAAGAAACTTGTTGGCTGTTGAAGGTTTATTTTCAGGTGATGAATCATTGGCTCAATGCAAATGAATATCAGAAATGTATGAAGCATACATTTTGTATTTAATCACTTATGTTAACCACACATTTTAATCTTTAAAGTTAAAAGCTCATATATTTACACATTTTATGCAACAATTGCAAACTGTTAAAGCTATACTATACTGTATATGTGTGTGTGTTTTGTTTTTAAATGCTCCATTGTGTGATTCCTTCTGCAGGAAGCCCATTTCAGCTTAAGGATTCTATTAAATGACAATGTTTATTCAAAAGTGGCCTTGAAGTAGTGTTAACCCTGTGCATGTTGGTAAAGGATTTAGTGAGTCACTGAATATTTATCAATTTTTTTTTCCAAAATTAGAAAACCACATTAATCAATTAACACTTTAAAAGCTTTAAGTGTCATTTAAAGTAATTGTGCTATTCTTGGTTCATGTTTTTCTCCACAGGAAAAGGAAAACAGTAACCAAATTCACCATCTTTCACCAGGATTTAGAATAAGAAGTCAAAAGGTGAACACATTGATTATTCTGTAAATAAAAAAAAAAAAAAAAAAAACTTTATAGACAATAATCAAACAGATCACCATTAGCTTTAATCCTAAGAAATCCTTGGTAGCAAAATACACAAAAACAATTCACTTGTGTTTCCTAATCTGTAAACATTTAACATTTAAAGCTTCAAATAAAAATAGGCTTTAACAAATAAAAACAAAGTTGTTAAAATCTTAACTTGAAAAGAAAATGAAAGTGCATAGCCTTAAATCTCCAAAGCATTTAACCTTTTCTATTTTTGTTGTTTTCCTTTTTGTAAATAAAATAAGCACTTTAAAAGTGACATTCAAAAAATTCCAAAGCTAGTTATTGATGAAAATTCCAAATACTAGGCTTTGAAAATTGAAGTAAAGAAGTCAATTCACACATTTTTGTTTTGTTTTTGTGAAATACAAATCAAAATCCAGTTTCAACAAGCAAATAAATTGAAACATCTCCACATTTCTAAATAATTTCAAAATTCTACCTCCCTTCTACAAGCCTGTAAGTTGGAACAAGTTCTAAAAAAGAGCTTTTAACTAATTCTGTTATAAAGTAACACTTAAGGTTAACCCTTGACTAACGAATTTAGCTATAATCAACAAGTTGATTTTTAAGCTAACTAACAACAAATGGTAAGACATGGCAGGTCAACAGACAACTGACCACTTTACCAAACTGGACGACCTTCAACCAACATTGGAAGGATGGACTTCTGATTTTATATCTAGCTTCACAACACGAGTCACGGAAACACAGCCTGAAGATCTGAAGCAACTCACTGAAGAACTTTTGGATGACTACACTGAAAAGTGCCCAGAAGGAAAGGACCTCACCAGTGTGTTAGGTAAGTTTGCACTAGCATTAGTCATGTGATTAAAAGTAGCTGCGAACTAGCTAGAAAATCAACAATCAACAATCCTCTCTCTCCAGCAAGAGAATGAGTCACAAAAGAAAAGACTGGACCAATCTCAAGATAAAAACGACAAAACTCAAGATCAACTTGATGACGTGTTAAGAGATTTGGACCAGGCAGAGTCAGGAAAGCAACAGTTGATGCAGCACAATGACTTGCTTCCCCAAGAGAACAGTAAACTTGAAGATGCCCTTCAAGACACAAAGAAGGAACTAAGAAGAGTTGAAGGTCAACTTGAAAACGTGAAGTGTGACTACAAGGA
Source organism: Pholidichthys leucotaenia (assembly GCA_020510985.1). NCBI lineage: Eukaryota > Metazoa > Chordata > Actinopteri > Cichliformes > Pholidichthyidae > Pholidichthys > Pholidichthys leucotaenia. The sequence continues at coordinate 217,590,250 of CM035836.1, forward strand.
ATGTCAACTGCTCCTACAGGAAGCACATAAAGACTGGGACTTCCACCATGCTCCCTTGCCCGATTATGGACGATCACGTGGAAAGCATGTGTGTGCCCCTTCAGACCGCGACCTTGACAAAATCGCATGACATCTTACAAATATGATAGAGGTCCTACGGGTTCACCTGATACCAAAGCCTGTTTACAAGACATTGATTACTACCTGCACAAGTACCCTGATGCTACGGTTGATGATCCTATCTATTTGATTAAACTAAGATCTAATAGGTCAGTATCCAAATTTTTAGACAGATAGCCGACAGACATCAGGACAGACTACATGCTACTCTGTGAAGCAATCGAAAATGAATTCTCCAACAACTGCCTACAATCAGGGCTATTGGCAGCCCTGGCCGTGAAGCAGGATCACTCAGAGCCTCCACAGGCCTACTACCAGTGACTCCTTGCATATTTTTGATCTTAAAATACACCAGGGATGGAAGAAGACCAACATTTCAAGACCCTCTTCATCCAGAACCTTCATCCCGCTGTGAGTCACCACCTTAGAGTTATAGCTAACCCAAGGTCAAGCTCAATAAGTCAGCAGAGAGAGTTTGTACATTATGCATTCCAAAAACAACAACAAAGTCGCAACAAGCACACTGAGCCTGCCACCATGCTAGCTATCAGCACTGCGTCTGACACCTTGGAGTTGGAAGGAGCCCCTCACTCTACTCCATCTCCTACACCGCAATTACATAAAAAACAGAGACATTTTTCCAACCAACCTCATCAAGGTCAAAACCAAACTAGGTCCTCTGAATCTCACTCAGGACCAATTTTGTGAAAACCCAACTACCGTCGTAGGTCAAATCCACCAGATAGGTCACAAGAACACAGTATGGACTCCCATGATGACAGATACCGATACAAAGACACGCGTAACCACGACAAATGGTCTCCTCCATTTCATCACGTAAGCTCAGAAGCAGAGCCCAATCACAAACCTTGGACAAAGAAAGACACTCCTATCCTACTTTCACTAGACAAGATATAGAAATTGTCAAACACCTCCTAGCTGAGACTCAAAACAACAAAGAAAATGAAACTGCTGACATCCTAGCTATTGCAGCTATGCCAACTCAGAACAAACTCTCTAAACCAAGAAGAAAAGGCAAAAAGAAAATCCCTCTTACAAATGGAGAACAACCAAGGGACTCAATGTACTCCAGTGCTGTTATGGCAGCCCAACCACAAGTCAAAGACCACTCCTCTAAAAACATTTCGCAAATCTGTGTCGAACCACCAGTTCCACAATTTCTGTGCAATTTACACGAGAGGGGGGTGGCGCAAAAATTCTATCGTCCACTGACCTTTGAAGACGTAATGTGTCAGGACGCTCTTTTAGACACCGTCGTGGACATCACTCTTATGTCACACAACCTTTTTGACAAACTATGTGTAGCTGCTAACCGCGCACACAAGGATTTAAAACTGGAACCCTGTTCGTTAACTGTGTGACCATATGCGCTCACTAAAACAACCCTGTTCGGCGTGTCACTAGTCAAATTCTCCATTGGCCCCATGACCTTGACTCATCCCGTCTATGTGTCCAAACCTAACTCCATTCCATTGCTTGTCAGCAAAGATCTACTGAACCGCTTTGAACCACTGATTGATTTTAAGAATCTCAAACTATGGGCTCAAACTCAACAACCTCACCCATTCGACCTAACAAGGACAACTGAATCACAGTGCTTGGTTCTTGACACTTTGAATACCCCAAGTCTCACACAACTAGCACTGCTGGTACAACTGAAACCAATTGAAAGTGACCGCAAAGACCAAGGTGAACATTGTCCTCAAGAAGTCAAAGGTCACCTTGAAGCACAAGGTCAAGACAAGGAACCAAATGACCTTGGGAACTCACTGGTTGAGCAGAAAGCTCCACACGGCCCCCTTGATACCTTTGACTCAACGTTAGTGTCACCTTCTGAATCCCACCCACCCACCCCTGAGGCCTGCGTGGTCACAAGAGCCACATCAACCGACTATCTAGACCCTCTGCAACCCTAAGGTTATGTATCGGTAGAACCAACTTTTGTGAACACTAGGCACGCATCTACTCCAATCCGTGACCCCGTGGTCCATAAAACCATCAAACACCAGTCGTATCCGATCGTACATGCGCTCCCCGCATCAAATTCCTTTAACATACCAAAATTGAAAGCACTTCCTGCGACGCAACCTTCTCTGCAGCTACGCAATGGCACTCGTATCATTGCTTCCGATAAACAATCATCGCCACCGCTTGTAGTTCCTCAAAACCAGAGGGGGTGATGACTGCCAATGTCCATGACCTTCCAGCTGCAGAAAACAGAGGCATCAAAACGACGTGCAATGCTCCCAAGGCCACGTTTCAAAAACACTTGAACCAATCCTCCAAACGACATAAAGAGCATGATTACCAAAAAACCTCCCATGGCAAACTTCAAGGCAGGGACAAAGTCTTCCATTGCGCATTTGTACCGCAAACACAACAAATCAATCTACAGGCAGAGAAAATCGCTCCTAAATTCCTGCCTGGGCGGATGAATCCACACGTTGTCAACAACAAACTTTGGCCACTGAAGAACCAAATCCAAGACCCCATTTTCAAACAGTCTCATTACAATCAGAGTAAACTTTACCAAAACCCCATGGGACTTGTCGGGTACAATGCAGTCATAGTAAGTCCATAAATAAGATTAAAATCAGGCCTATGTCTGAGAAATAATGGTTAGCTAACTATTAGCCTCAGATACACTCGGTTGCATTTCTCCAAACCAATCAGTTAACTGCATCAAAACTTCCAAAAAGAAAAAGGTAAATTAAAATCAAATAATCCCTTAACTAATCTTAAAGGCCTCTGTAAAAACTTAATCAATTTCAATCAACTTACTATTCTCAAATAGTATACACAAAACATCTAATTCCATTAGCTTGAGCTAACAACATCAAAATTCCCACTAAAGGTGATAAAATATCTAAGGTTTAGAGTTCAATCTCAAAAAGAAATTGTTCCACCTCTGAGAATAATTTTCATCTGCCACTCAGGTGTCTAAAGGAAAAAAAAAAAACAACAACAAGAAGGTTAAGATTAAACTCACTCGCTCCTATTTGTTTGCCAGAATGATGGCTCTCCTGTTTTTCAGTTTAGCCCTCTACCAAACAATCACACCTACTGTCACCCAGTCAGAACTAGGCAGAGCCAAGACAAAAAGTCAACAATCCTTAGGTGGATTCTCAATAACAGCCTCATCGTTAGGGCCTCTCGTTAGCCTTAGTACGTCCACTGTTAACTCGGTCAACACCGCTACACTGAAACGCCAGGTAGTTGAACCACAAACCATTACCAAAACTCTGCAAGATACTATGTTGGTTTTGAATGGTGCTCCGGAGCATCAGTCAAACCCAACAAGGTCTTGAAGTTTTTGCTCAGATTATGACCTCTGGACTTTGGAAGAACTATCTGCTTGCAAATATTCTCTGTATCATCTCAAATAAATCTTCAGTGAAGGATCCAGCTGAAGAAAAAGAAACAGCAATGCAAGGAAAGTCACATGAGTGAGATCTCTTTGATTCATCTCCTGAGTAATGCTATGTCTATCGCCTAAGTATGCCATAATTTGTTTCAGGATTAAAACTAGTTCATAACTCTGATCGGAGCTATAGAATTAAAGAGAAATAATATTCCTCTTTTCATTAAATTCCATTTTTACTTTCTTAAGAGTAATTCAGAATTTTGTCCATATAATTAGTTTAAAATTTTCTTCATAGGTTTGTTTCAGTGAATTCAGTCTCCATTTTATCACAATTACAAATTAATACTTGTCATGAACTGGGCTGATGTTCAAGCCCAGTTCTGTGACGCAGTGGAGGTGCACTCTTTTGTGTATTTTAATGCCTTATTTTCCATCAGGCACTCTCAGGGAGCTCTGGGGTCCACTCGGCTCCCTGACAGCTCGGCCACACCTCCCTCGCCTGTCAGGTTGACCAGCTGCATTTCATTATCGCTGTCACTCTCCTGTTCATGCACACATGTTCACAGACGTCCATTCACACACCTGTTCCCACTTAGTGCTGCTCACTCATTCTACACACTCACTCTCATTACTCACACCGGCAATCTCTTTCCTCATTAGGGTTGGAATTATTTAGCCCTGCCTCTGCTGGAAGAGATTGTTGGATTGTTGTTGTCTAACACTAGTCCAACTCTGTGTTAGTTTTCACTCAGTATTTGAACTCCGTCACTCATGCCTAGATGCCCTGCTTGCTGTTGCTGTACCACATCACACTGGGTGGTGTGATCCTTTGTAAGTGGTTGGATCTGTCTTATCGGGATGATCGCTTGGGCCTACTCGGACTGTTCCAGGCTGTGTGAGTACTGACTGTTTCGCCCCTGCCTTTCAGGTCTGCCTGGCGGTTCCTTTCCCCGGCACTTTCCCATTCCTCCTTTGCAGTCCCATCTGCCATGGAACATTTTTCCCTTATGTCTTTCTCACCTGTTCTGTAGAGCATCCTGTTGAATCTCATCCTGTATGCTCATCTGTTATTTGGAACTGTTTTTTGCACTCCCTGTAATAAATGTGCACAACATACTCCTGCGAGTGGGTTTTAATTCTTTCCTCATCAATCATAACAGAATCATAACAGAATGAGCCGACCACCCTAAAACCCAGCGGAGTAGCTGTGTGCATTTTTTTCTTTTTTCACCCTTTGTTTGTGCTCTCTCCTTCCATCTGTGTTACGCCATGGAGGCCTGGACTGATGAAGAGCTGAGAGCTCAGGAACTCCTGGAAGATGCCCTCATATGGGCTCAGTGGCCACAGTCTCCAGACGATGTTTGGATGGCTCAGATCACCACTGGGGAGGTAATGTGGAAACATCCCGGCCTCAAGTTAATCCCAAGGGTGGACGATATACTTTCAGCCATCTTCTCCCAGCCATACGCAGAGCTGGAAAGGGACTCCCCGGCGCCGTCACAACCTCTGAAGAATCACTCACAGTGGAGGAAGCCACCCTCCTCCCGTGGCTCTGCTGCTCCTGCTTAATTTTCCAAGCTGGGGTGCACTCAACCCACAATTGTAGTGGAGGAGGGCAGCAGACTGGTGCTAATAGTGGAGATTGACCACCTGATGGAGGAGGAGCACCATGTGAAGTAGGAATAGAGATGAGCTTTACTGGCTGAGATAGACCGCCTCATGGAGGAAGAGAGGAACTCAGCTAAGCCGTTTTTTCCTCCTGCAGCCACCTCATCCTCAGCTTTTCCATCTGCCAAGGGTGAGGAGGCAGTTTTTCTTGCAGACTCTTCTCCCTCTGTGCCCGTTTTTGGGGCTTCTTCATCACCTAATGAGGAGCCCAGGCACGAGTCAGACACAGCCCAGGAGGAGAATACACCGGACGCCGCTGGAGATGTCAAGAACCAGGAGAACAGGGAAGTTCTTTCTCATATGGGTTTTGCTATTAATGAACAATTTTGCCTGTTCCCTGGCCAAGAGACTAAGGGTTTGCAGTCCCCTGAGTTCTCTGATCCAGCGGCATGTCACAGTTCCTCACCCATTCTCCCCATATTCCTTCTGGGTACTCCTGAGGGTTTGCTGACTCCTGAACCTAGTCACCAGAGGGGGCGGGGGGGGGGAACCAGAGACCCTGGTAGATCCTATTCCGGGGTCAGCAGTGAGGCAGTCCCCAGCTGTCATGTCAGAAGAGCCGCCAGCATTGGAGATGGCGTCTGGGGACTTAGAGACTGCAACCACCATCACACCTGCTGCGGAGGCTGCTGCAGCAGTGTCTACACACGAGTGGAACCTCCAGTGGACTGAGCCCGAGAATACATCGCCCGGATCGTCGGAGTCCTGGACGGTGGTAGAGCTCGAGCTCAGGCGAGTGCTTTCTTTTGTTTTTCTCTTCTCTGTCATAAAGCATTCTTGCCTGGCTTCTGGTGAGGAGAACCAGGTGCAGCCACCCGCTGCACTTGAGCTTGCCTCACCGGGCTCCACCGCTGCCTGCGACCCTGATCTCTCCTCTCCTTGCTCTGTCCAAGTCTTTTTCCAGGGTCGCCAGAGAGGATCCAACTCCGCCGGACATGTTTGAGGACCCAGGCTCGCCGCTGGAGATCACCGTGGGTCCAGCTTCCCCGGTGGAGGCCGACGTGGGTGCAGCACTTCCCGGGTCTACAGAGCCCTCGCATCCTGGATCGCCAGAGTCATGGATGGCGGTGGAGCCCGAGTTAAGGCAAGTGTACTCCTTAATGTCTCCTTTGTCCATTTTGAAGTCACACTGCCCAACTCTTGGTGAGGGGGGCCAGGAGCAGCTTGCCGCTGCTCCCAGGCTCACCTCACCGGTCTCTGCTGCTGCCGGCGACCCTGACTTGGTCTCTGTCTCTCTCTCTCCGGTCTCAGAGTTTTCTGCCAGGGTCGCCGGAGAGCAGCCAACACCACCTGAGGCCGCTAAGGATCCAGGTTTACCATCTGAGCTCACTGCAGAGGTCACCATGGAGGTTGCCGGGGCCCGGCCGGGTTCCACCGCGGGTGCAGCAGTGCTCCAGCTGGAGTCTATCGCTGGTGCAGAAGTGCTCCAGCCGGAGTCCACCATGGGTGCAGCAGTCCTCCAGCCGGCGTCCACCGTGGGTGCTCCTATATCTCAGACTGGGACCCTTGCGGGTGCTACTTTGACCCAGCCGGGTTCCACCATGGGTGCTGCAGAGCTCCGGCTGGAGTCCACCATGGGTGCAGCAGTGCTTCAGCCGGAGTCCACCGCGGGTGCAGCAGTGCTCCAGCTGGAGTCCACAGCGGGTGTAGCAGAGCTCCAGCCTGGAGCCACTGCGGGTGATACTATGGCCCGGTCAGGGTCCACCACGGGTGCTGCTATGTCCCGGACCGGGACCACTGTGGGTGCTTCTGTTCCCTAGCTCGTGGCCATGGGGGGCAGTAGGGCTTCCTTCTTGCCGCTGTTTTATGACACCGGGGCTCCCCTTTACTGGTCCTCCCTTACAGAATTGGTTCTTCCTGTGGGGAGACAACCTCCCGGGCTGCTGCTCCTGGGCTGGTGGCTCAAAGGCTTAGGCTGTCTGCCCAATGAACTGTGTGGTGGGTTTGGGTGGTCCAGTTTTCCTGGCTGGCCACCTGACCCGGTCTCCTCGGTGGTCCAACTGGTCTTGGACCTTGACTGACCACCCGATTGGCCTCCTTTTATCACCCCTTGGGCCTGACACCTTGGTCAGCCCCCTGAACTCTTGGACTCCTGGGTTTGGGGGAGGGAGGAAGTTCATTTAACTTTTTCTTGTATTTTGTTCTTATGTTATTTTTTACTTGTTGGTTCCCTCCAAACCTGTTTCCCCCACTGCCCGCCCTGGTTTGTTTGTTTGTTCCTCCGGGGTGGGGCAGGTTTTCTTTTTTTCTTTCTACTGTTGCTAGGGGTGTCTGGTAACCACCCCTTGAGGGGGAGGCTCTGTCATGAACTGGGCTGATGTTCAGGCCCACTTCTTTGACACAGTAGTGGTGCACTCTTTTGTGTATTTTAATGCCTTATTTTCCATCAGGCGCTCTCAGGGAGGTCTGGGGTCTGCTCGACTCCCTGACAGCTTGGCCATGCCTCCCTCTCCTGTCAAGTTGACTAGCTGCATTTCATTATCGCTGTCACTCTCCTGTTCACTCACACACACACACACACACACACACACACACACACACACACACACACACACACACACACACACACACATATACAGTGGGGCAAAAAAGTATTTAGTCAGCCACCAATTGTGCAAGTTCTCCCACTTAAAAGATGAGAGAGGTCTCCAATTTTCATCATAGGTATACCTCAACTATGAGAGACAAAATGAGAAAAAAAAAATCCAGAAAATCACATTGAAGGATTTTTAATGAATTAATTGGTAAATTCCTTGGTAAATTAAGTATTTGGTCACCTACAAACAAGCAAGATTTCTGGCTCTCACAGACCTGTAACTTCTTCTTTAAGAGGCTCCTCTGTCCTCCACTCGTTACCTGTATTAATGGCACCTGTTTGAACTCGTTAGCAGTATAAAAGACACCTGTCCACAACTTCAAACAGTCAGACTCCAAACTTCACTATGGCCAAGACCAAACAGCTGTCAAAAGACACCAGAAACAAAATTGTACACCTGCACCAGGCTGGGAAGACTGAATCTTCAATAGGTAAGCAGCTTGGTGTGAAGAAATCAACTGTGGGAGCAATTTTTAGAAAATGGAAGACATACAAGACCACTGATAATCTCCCTCGATCTGGGGCTCCATGCATGATCTCACCCCGTGGGGTCAAAATGATCACGAGAACAGTGAGCAAAAATCCCAGAACCACACGGGGGGACCTAGTGAATGACCTGCAGAGAGCTGGGACCAAAGTAACAAAGGCTACATCAGTAACACACTACGCCACCAGGGACTCAAATCCTGCAGTGCCAGACGTGTCCCCCTACTTAAGCCAGTACATGTCCAGGCCCGTCTGAAGTTTGCTAGAGAGCATTTGGATGATCCAGAAGAGGATTGGGAGAATGTCATATGGTCGATGAAACCAAAATAGAACTTTTTGGTAAAAACTCAACTTGTCGTGTTTGGAGGAGAAAGAACACCATACCTACTGTGAAGCATGGGGGTGAAAACATTATACTTTGGGGCTGTTTTTCTGCAAAGGGACCAGGACGACTGATCCGTGTAAAGAAAAGAATGAATGGAGCCATGTATCGTGAGATTTTGAGTGAAAACCTCCTTCCATCAGCAAGAGCATTGAAGATGAAATGTGGCTGGGTCTTTCAGCATGACAATGATCCCAAACACACTGCCCGGGCAACCAAGGAGTGGCTTCGTAAGAAGCATTTCAAGGTCCTGGAGTGGCCTAGCCAGTCTCCAGATCTCAACCCTATAGAAAATCTTTGGAGGGAGTTGAAAGTCCGTGTTGCCCAGCGACAGCCCCAAAACATCACTGCTGTAGAGGAGATCTGCATGGAGGAATGGGCCAAAATACCAGCAACAGTGTGTGAAAACCTTGTGAAGACTTACAGAAAATGTTTGACCTCTGTCATTGCCAACAAAGGGTATATAACAAAGTATTGAGATGAACTTTTGTTATTGACCAAATACTTATTTTACTGAGGAATTTACTAATTAATTCATTAAAAATCCTTCAATGTGATTTTCTGGATTTTTTTTTTTCTCATTTTGTCTCTCATAGTTGAGGTATACCTATGATGAAAATTGGAGACCTCTCTCATCTTTTAAGTGGGAGAACTTGCAGAATTGGTGGCTGATTAAATACTTTTTTCCCCCCACTGTACATACATTTTCTTTTATGTACACTCTTACACAGATACACCCACCCACCCTTCCTTACCTATATGTTCACAGACGTCCATTCACACACCTGTTCCCACTTAGTGCTGCTCACTCATTCTACACACTAACTCTCATTACTCACACCGGCAATCTCTTTCCTCATTAGGGTTGGTATTATTTAGCCCTGCCTTTGCTGCAAGAGATTGCTGGATCATTGTTGTCTAACACTAGTCCAACTCTATGTTAGTTTTCACTCAGTATTTGAACTCCGTCACTCATGCCTAGATGCCCTGCTTGCTGTCGCGGTACCACATCACACTGGGTGGCGTGATCATTGATCAACTGGTTGGGTTTGTCTCATCGGGATGATCGCTTGGACCTACTCGGACTGTTCCAGTCTGTGTGAGTACTGACTGTTTCGCCCATGCCGATCAGGTCTGCCTGGCGGTTCCTTTCCCGGGCACTTTCCCATTCCTCCTTTGCAGTTCTGTCTGCCACGAAACATTTTTCCCTATGTTTTACTCATCTGTTCTGTATAGCGTCCTGGAGGACATCCCTCTGTACTCCGTATTACTCATCGGTTATGTTGAACTGTTGAATTTCATCCTGTACGCTCATCTGTTATTTGGAACTGTTTTTTGCACTCCCTGTAATAAATGTGCACAACATACTCCTGCAAGTGGGTTTTAATTCTTTCCTCCGTGTCCTGCGTAAAAGCACACGGGGAATCATAACAATACTAAAGTTACCTTGGTTCCACAAATGTGATTACACTCTGTTGCTCATTAATCAGTTACCAAATGAATGTGATGTTTAATACTTGGTCATTTAACTTTCCCAACAAATCCTTTAAATGTAATTTCATTTAATCTGAGGCTGATCATTAAAACTGTAAATGGTATGTGAAGTTTCTGTTGATTTCTGTTGATTTCTTTTTCTGTGTTATGTTTCTAACGTCACCCAATAGAATTCACGAATATTTGAGACTGATTGATTGAAGGTATAAAGATTAATTATTAACAAGTTGTCCAAGTTGGACTGGTGCCCCTAAAATGAGTTTTCTGGTGTGTGTGTGTGTGTGTGTGTGTGTGTGTGTGTGTGTGTGTGTGTGTGTGTGTGTGTGTGTCTGTGTGGATTCGAAGTAAATCTACATTTCCACATACACCTCTAAGCCTAAATTAAATAATATTTGTACCTTATAATGAAATATCGCTACAGTCAACAGGACACAAAAAGGGGCCAAATATGTTTGTCTTTATAAAAAAAAGCAACAGTAGTGTCAATTTTTAAAATATGCAGAGGAAGTACATGGTTAAAGGCAGCAAAAGAGAAAATGCGGAGTCGGCACAGTAAAGAAAATTGTGGTTACACTAACAAAGGGTCATGTCAAAATTGGGTACTGGGATATTAGAGAGAAAGAACTGTAGTGGTGAATCAGACAGAAGCCTGAAACTGTTTCTGTTCAATGCAAACTGTGTAAATCCAGTTTGATGAAGAGCATCTTAGAGAGGTAGACTCTCAGGAGTAAAGATGGGTTCCACAACCTACAAAAAAGTGCTAATAAATTCTGTTGCAATTTCAGAATAATGTTTCCAAAGTAAAAATGTGAAGATTTTGAATATTTCATCATCTACTGCAGCTTTTTCCAGCCTTTTTTGAGCCACAGAACCTCCTTCACACTGAAATAATCCTGTGGCACCTCACCAATCTAAAATGCTTAAAAATGACATGATTGTAGCCTATTATGGCATTTCTAATGACAATTTAGTCTTGTAATTATACCCCAGTGAAGTTGCATGGCATAAAATGTTTTTGACCCGTCCGTTCGCACACAAGATCTGACGGCAGGCTTTTCAGCCTCGCCCGCCTGAAAGCCAGAACCAAAGTACGCGAGGCTCTAATCAGAGACATGCTGTTCGCAGACGACGCTGCAGTCGCAACCCACACACAGCAGGAGCTTCAGACCCTGATGGACCGCTTCTCCCAGGCATGCAAGGACTTCGGGCTTACCATCAGCCTGAAGAAGACTAACGTCTTGGCGCAAGGCACGGAAGCACCACCAACCATCACCATTAATGACTACAAGCTGGAGGTCGTGAATCAGTTCACGTACCTGGGGTCCACGATCAGCAACAACCTCTCCCTTGATACAGAGATCAACAAGAGGATTGGAAAATCAGCCTTCACACTCGCTCGCCTCACCACACGAGTGTGGGAGAATCCCAAACTCTCTGTCAAGACGAAGATGGCAGTGTACAACGCCTGCGTCATCAGCACACTGCTCTATGGGAGTGAGACGTGGACAACATACGCCCGGCAGGAAAAGAGACTGAACTCCTTCCACTTGTGCTGCATTCGCCACATCCTGGACATATCCTGGCAGGACAAAGTGCCCAACACAGAAGTTCTGTCCCGCGCCGGCCTTCCCTCCATGTTCACTCTACTCAGGCAGCGCAGGCTCCGCTGGCTAGGCCACGTTCACCGTATGGAGGATGGCAGAATCCCCAAAGACGTCCTCTATGGAGAACTGGCAACTGGCAGGAGAGATGTTGGCCGCCCACAGCTGCGCTTTAGAGATGTCTGCAAGAGAGACATGAAGGCCCTGGAGATCAACACAGAGCGCTGGGAGGACCTTGCAACGGACCGCTCCAAATGGAGAGGCACCCTGACCAGACAGCTCAAGGCGGGTGAAGAGAGACTGACTGCTGCAGCAGATGAAAAAAGGACCCGCAGGAAGAACCGCCACAGACCCAGCAGCACGGAGACCACCCACAAGTGTGACCTGTGTGACAGGGATTGTCATTCGCGCATCGGCCTGTTCAGCCACAGGCGGTGCTGTTCCAGCAGAGTAGACGTTTAGGATTCTCTTCCATGGTCATCATAGACCGACGGAGGCCGACAATGGCATTTCTAATGACAATTTAGTCTTGTAATTATACCCCAGTGAAGTTGCATGGCATAAAATGTTTTTGACCCGTCCGTTCGTCTGTCCGTTCATTCGTTTGACATGTCGTTGCCACTCTAGCTTTTACATTTCTGATCGGATTGACTTCAAATTTATACACAAGCTTTAACTCATCAATACCTTGGACAAATCTGATTTTCAGACACATCTAATGAGGGGTTCCATGTATTTTGGGGAGGGGTTCTCCACTGTATAGTCTACATTCTTCTGATTGGATTGACATCCTATTTATACAGAAACTTTAAATGAAATGAGGGAATCCATTTTGGAGAGGAGGGCTTTTTTTTGTCCAGTCCTGTTTATGTTGATTACAGTTCTCTTTAGGGGCCACTGATATGCAGATGTGTGGGGTATGTGAACTTGCTCACTAAGGTTCTGTAATTTGTTTGTACTCAAATGTAGCGAGATTACATACAAAGTCAATGAAAAGATGTGAAGGGAGTTTGTGTCCTCATGAGTTGGATTTTGTTTACCTCAGGCCAGGAGTTACTAGGAGAGTGAATTAATTTGAACATGAGACAGCCACTCACCAGAGACATTTCTTGTCAGATGCACACTCCTGCAAAAGGGGTTGTTTTCATGGCAAACATGCTAGGCCAACACCCGCAGACCTCCATATTGGCCGGGGGGTGGGGGGCATTTTCCCCATCCAGAAAATAATATGGGCAAGTTTTTTTTGAATTTCCTTGGAAATGTAGCCACGCCTCTCCGCGGGCAAATTTTCCATCAAGAGGAGAAAAGAGAGAAAGAAGAAGAGACGGGATTGCCTTTATGCTGCCGCCTGCTGATATGGAGAAGCCACTGCAGGCACCAATGCACAACAAGAAGTTGTTTGCAATTTTTTGAACCAATTAAGAAGTGAAATTAGAACATTTCCCGTGGGACCCTGAACATTCTCTCATTGACCCCCCACTTGAAAAACATTTTTTTTTTTTTTTTTTTTTTTTGTTACTTATTTGTACCCGTAGGTAGACTTGGTTTGCAGTCTGGTGACAAGCCACCGGCTGCTGGTCGCTGCGTGCGCGAGCACCCTAAACCTACATGTTTTTGGTATGCGGGAGGAAACCGGAGAAATCCCGGAGTAAACCCGCGCAACACGGGGAGAACATGCAAACTCCACACAGCTCACTGTTGGTCGGGGGCTGGGATCGAACCCACGATCTCATGATCCCCGCGGTCCCCCGGCCGAGGGTAAAACTGTGCTGCCACAGTGCTAAACCACTGCGCCACCGTGCAGCACATTGATCTGCCATACACAATATCTAAAGATTCAGAGAATGTGGAGACATTTCTGTGTGCACGGCACACATCTGAAAATCAGTATGGGATTTCTGTCATCTTTGGGCCCTAAGGCGGCACTGCATTAAAAACTGTCATGATTATATCATGGAATCACTGCATAGGTTCATGAACACTTCCAGAACTCATTGAGCCCAGTTACATGATCACAATAGTCCAATGTGTGGGAATAAACAGGTAGTGGTAATAATCAGATTTGAAATGTTTACTGTATATGCACTGAATAAACTTCATAATTAGTGGGAAGGAAACTACCTGAGTTGATGTGATTGCTCAAAACCTGATAATGGCCTTTATCTGATTATTCTATTTATATGACAACTTGAGTAATTAGGTAACTTTAGAAATTCAATAATTATTGGCTTATTTGCGTGCATGTAAACATGGCCATTGTCTGTGAACACAGTCCCTCATTCCAGCCACAAATGCAGGTTAAAGCTCTACCATGCGAAGAATAATCCATGTAAACATGATCCAGAAATATCACTATTCTGTGGTCAGACAAAAGGAAATTTTTAATTCTTTTTGAAAATCAGAGATCCTGCACATTTCAGAGAAAAGAAGATAAGATTTTGCTTAAATAACCAATTTGTCTTTGTGTCCCTCTCATTAAAGTATCACCATCATTATTGTAGCTTCTTGTAACACAAAATTTAAGCTTCTTAATTTGGTCACTGATACAGTTGGAGGTATGATTTTTGGAAGAAAAAAGTCCTGACCAATTTTTCTGTGTTGTGTGTTATCTACTGTCCAAAGTAGCTTTAGCATTAGTCTACTGCAAACACTTGCACTGAAGGTCCCATTCACTCAAACATGGTGTGGTTGTGGGTTTTAACTGTCTAAAAGGCTTTCTTGGGTCATATTACATACAACAGTAAAAATATTACTTCAGTTAGAAATAATCATATTTTAACATTTTGACAAAATCAGAAGCCAGCTTTGCTCTTCCAGATTCTTGTTTGACCTGTCCACTCATTTGTTAGTTTGACATTATGCATATGTACACACACACACACACACACACACACACACACACACACACACAGTATATATAATCTTCCCAGTGATTGCTATCTTTCTGCAGGTCAGAGCACGTGCATGTACTGTATATTTCTAGAAAAGAGTGAAGTACGTGGTGGTAATGCACCTGTAAGCTGGTTGCCAACCACCAATCAAATCTAAAAAAAGAAGAAGAAGAAGACCAGCCCACCTCTTTACATAGAGATCCCTTTTACTGGAGCGCAGTTCATTTGCCAACATTGCAGTGGTGGTACACACAATGATGAACTTTATCTTGATTCCAGCTTTACTCTGCACCCTCAGTAAGTACACCTCTATTTATTTTCACAGTACAACTAACTTTACAGCAGTTGGTTGCATTTTATTGAGAACAGGACTAGGGCACATGACTGAGGTCTAGTTTGTTTGCAAAAACAAATGTTTTTTTCAGGTTTGATCAATATCACATTTTCTGTGTTTGACACTGTGGTGCTCCATCCTGGTGATGTCACATTCTGTACACCAACTTTAGTGGTATTCCCTATATATTCTGGTTCAAACTGACTAACAGACCAAAGGTCACCTACATATCATCTGTGTTCAAGTCTGATGCTAATGCCTCTGTGAACAGTGCAGCTTTGAATTTCCAAACCAAAGCAAAACCGAGGTCTATATCAGAGAGCGGTTTGAAGACTTTAGTTATATACTGTATATTATCCTCAAACAACCACATGGTATGAAACAATTTTGGTAGTGCTGAGATTAAAATTCTTTTTTTGGATTAACTCTCTGCTTAAAGCTGCCTTCTTAATTGTGTATGTGCAGGATAATAAATGCTATGTGATGGTTGTTTATAGTTTTTCTCAGTTGCTTTGGTGGTTTCTCAGAACAGAACTGAAGTTTGCACAACACTACAGTAAGTGCATTTCTCAAAACAAAATGTGCAAGCTGCAAAACACAGTAGATGACATGCAAACGTGTGTAATATGCTCAAAATGTTTAGTTAATGTGTCAAAAGCAAATATTTATCAAATGATGGTACGTTGTTGCACTTATTTTGGGATTCTCCATTTATTTTTTTCTTTTTGGTCAAGTATTTTTCTTTTGTTTCTGAAGCATATTGCAGGACTTTCAGACTGGATAGAGACCTCGCCACATTTAGTTGTTAACTGGACTTTTTAAAGCTACCATCACATATCCAGACGGCCCTATTGATGGGCATGGTTCTTGCAAAAAAACTAGTTCTTAAAAACTGGAAGTCATCAAATGTCCCAAGCTTGAAAAACTGGTTGCAGGAGCTTATTTCAATCATTTGTATGGAAAAGCTAAGACCAAATACTCACAGAGATCAGTACAAGTGGGAGGAATCCTGGGGCCCTGTCTTGCGAATATTGGAATCTGTTTGAATGTTTCTGTATGAAATTAGTATACTGCCTGGTAGGTATTTATTTTATTTTGCTTCAAGCAGATGTGAGAGTATGTACTGTATTTAGTCAGTGTTTGTGATATACTGTATGTATGTGTGTGTGTGTGTGTGTGTGTGTGTGTGTGTGTGTGTGTGTGTGTGTGTGTGTGTGTGTGTGTGTAGATAGATAGATAGATAGATAGATAGATAGATAGATAGATATAGATATGTAGTCAGGATTATGGTTTTAACTATGTGTGTCCTTCCCATGTGTGTGTTTGTGTGGGTATAGATGTGTGTGTGAGAGTGATAATGAATATATATTCTAATTGGAGTAGGTGTTGGTTTGGGATGTTTTTGGCTTTTTTTTGGTTGTTTGTTTTTGTTTCTTTGGGTTAAAAGTTAATTTAAAAATGTTAATAAAAGTAAGTGTGAAAAAAAGGAAAAAAAGATATTTACGTATGTCAATGAAACAGTCACTACCATCAGAATGAAGAGTCGTTATACCAGCTTTATGAACAAGACCATCAAAATGTTCACCCATCTTGTCAATAGAACAGTTTACATTGCAAGTATTTTCTAATAAGATAAGCCTTTATTAGTCCCACAATGGGGAAATTCCAGGATTGCAACAGCATAGGGATAGCAACACTCAGAGCAACAATCAGAAGGCAAGAAAAAAACGACATCTAGTAAACATATGTCCATATTACTATAAATGTATATATATATAGACACACAGTGCAGAGCATTATGGCTGGTGAATGTGCAGCAGAAAGTCTAAGCTCTCTCTCCGCGGATGCAGCGGGCCAGCTGGAAGTGTTTGGGCATGATGGTGGCCCCCTTAGCGAAGAAAGAATGAAGATTGTTCTGGCGTTTGGTAACATTGACTGAAAATGAACAAGGCAGCACTTCTCTCTGTGTTGCAGAGCAATTTCAAAGCTATAAAGTCACATATGTGAGGGGAATAGATTGAAAGATACTGGCTATAATTCAAAGTTTTATTGTACTGTTTTTACTGAATTATGCATTTTCACATTTTACAGTAAGTGTACATTATTTTTGTATGTACAGTACAGTGCACATTTTTTGGGTTATTGTACCTACCTATTCTCCTGATGAAATGATTAGATAGTCAAGGATACAGTGGTTTTCCAGTATTTGGTTGCACCCTCTGACCAGGCTCTGCCTTTGTAAGACCATGATTTAGAACATGGTCAATAATTGTGGCCCTAATTTCCAGTGTTTTAGTCGAGTCATCACATTCCGAGGCCAAGACCGAGTCACCACATTCTGAGTTTGAGTCACCACGTTCCGAATTCGAGTCCGAGTCACCATATTATTTCAGAGGCCAAATTCAAATTGCTTTGCAAAATTTGCATTTCACCCTATGTTTCCTTCTCCTTTTCTCCTCATGATTGGTGAAATCAAACTGAACGATTCATGATTTAGAAGACATAACTGATACGTCAATGTATGGCACTTTTTTTTTCAATAAAAACCAGCGTCGCAATAGCTCGTACAAGAGAGGTCAAAATCAGACGTGTACTGCACAACATGGTACTGCTTGCAGAGGTCATGTATACATGCACTAAGCGCAGCCGGTGTAACAGCAAAGTAGTGCATATTGTTTTTGCATTATAGATAGATAGATAGATAGATAGATAGATAGATAGATAGATAGATAGATAGATAGATAGATAGATAGATAGATGTACTTTATTGATCCTAAACTGGGAAACTGCAGTGTAACAGCAGCATGACAGTAGACAACCAAACGACAGAAACACACGCACGACAAAGAGATCAATGCACCACGTACTGTACCACAAGTGCATTTGCATAGTGAGTGGATGCATGTACTAGTACATGTACTGCCAAAACTTGCTAGTCTTTACATGTATATGTATAGTGAATCGACAAGTGAAAAGAAAAATCCACCTTGTACATGTACTAGTACATGAACGGTACTACACTGTGCATGTACCTGTACTAGTACTTGCAGAGGTCATATATGCATGCTCTGCATGTGTATGTGCTCAGCGCAGCCAGAGTAGCAACAAAGTAAGGCGATGCATAATGCTTTGCATTATGAGACATGCGGATTGAAGAGGAAATAGTGGTGTTATGGACGTGTTCAATCCAGGAGAGGTGAGTGCTCCAAGATGATGGATTCTTGGTCACGACGCACTGCAGCGCCGCCTCCAGCTCTTGATTAGCACGTTCACACTGTCCATTGGATTGAGGATGGTACCCCGATGACAGACTAGCCGTAGCCCCCAGTGAGGCACAGAAAGACCTCCAGACCTGAGAGACAAACTGGGGCCCCCGATCGGATACAATGTCCCGATAGACTGGGAAAAGATCAGAAAATCATCTAGCTAGGTAAATACAAAAGTGTCCAAAAAGTCTCTCAGCACATCATTGATCAAACGTTGGAAGATGGCAGGAGCATTGGTCAGCACGAACGGCATAACCAGATATTCGAAATGCCCACTAGGGGTCCGGAAAGCCGTCTTCCATTCGTCACTCTCCCGGATCCGCACCAGATGGTAGGCGTTGCACAGATCCAACTTCGTGAAGCAACAGGCCCCCTGGAGGGAATCAAAGGCAGAGTTGATGAGTGGGAGAGTGTATTTGTCTTTAATGGTTATGTTGTTAAGTTCTCAAAAGTCAATACACGGCCTTAGTGAGCCATCCTTCTTTCCAACAAAAAAAACCCCCCGCCCCCACCGCCGATGAAGATGGCCAAATAATGCCCGAACCCAGAGACTCCTTGATGTATGTGTCCATGGCAGTACACTCTGGGGCAGACAAGTTGTAAAGTCTGCTGGATGGCAGCGGGGCACCGGCTCGGAGGTTGATCGCACAATCATATGGGTGGTGAGGGGGAAGGGAAAGGGCCTGAGACTTGCTGAAGACAGCCCCTAAGTCGTGATATTCTGATGGAACTCTGGACAAATCGGGAGGGGGGGAGGCAGGTGCACTCAGAGACACAGAAGGCGAGCATGCAGCAGACTGCAAACAGGCACTCAGGCAGAACAAGCTCCACAAAACAACACTCCCCGACCGCCAGTCGATAGAGGGGTTGTGCAGGAGAAGCCAGGGATAGCCAAAAATAACCGGGGTGGAGGGCATTGGTAAAACATATAGCCTAAGCTCTTCCTGATGGTTGCCTAATACAACAACAGATACTGGGGCGGTCCGCTGAGTGACTGTGGCCAAGGGGGCTTTAGACAGGGCAACAAGTTTCAAGGGGGTCTCTAAAGGCTGGACGGGAAGCCCCAACCGGGTTGCCAGTTCCCCAGAAATAAAGCTCTGCTCAGCCCCTGAATCAATGAGTGCATGTGTGTTTGTTTCTCTATGACCATAACTAAAGAGAATTGGAATCATGAAACGGGACAGGGGATTTCTGCGAGGTAAGTCCGTGAGTCCCCCTACTGCGATGCACGGACTTTTGGCCGCTTGGGACATGACTCCACCTCATGCTCCTCGCTCCCACAATAAATGCACAACCCCAGTTCCTGGTGGCGCTCTCTCCACCGATGATAGTTTAAACCCGCCTACCACCATAGGCTCCGGGTCCTCCAGGAACTCAGCAGCTGGAAGGGCCAACAGGGGGCGCTGCAGGAAGTGGCGGGACTGACCACCCGAGCGACCGGAAGTTCTCTGTTCAGCCACCCGCTCCCTCAGTCTGTTATCAATACTGATAGCTAGGGAAATTAGCTCGTGTAGAGTAGAGGGCTTATCCAAGCGGGCTAACTCATCCCGTAGGCTAGGACATTGGCTTCTGACAAAAATACTACAGTGAGGCATCCTCCCACCCTACTTCCGTGGCCACCACCCGGAAGTCCACGGCATAATCGCCAACGGCTCTAGCTCCCTGCTGAAGATTCATCAACCGGGAGGTAAGCACATCAACATGGTCAGAGTGACCGAACACCTCCTGAAACTCATCAACAAACTGAGCATACGTCAGAGAAGCATAACTAGCCCTAGCCATTATGGCATAAGCCCACGCCAAAGCCCGTCTCTCTAACAAATTAATGACATAACCTATCCGGCTATGGTCAGTGGGAAAATCCCCTGGTACCCGCTGAAACACAATATCACACTGCATAAGAAACCGCCTAGCTTCCCCCAATTTACCACAAAAACGGGTGGGAGTTGGGAGGGGAGTGAGCCGTGATGCGGGCCCAGGTGTATGCTGACAAGCGATGGAGCTAGTGGGAGCAGAGGAGCTAGCGGAAACTGAATGGAAAACCTGTGGGTTAACCAAACGATCTAGCCTATCAGCTAGCTGAGCTAGCTGAGCTAGCTGTGTCAGCATAACCTGCTGATGATAGGTTAACTGGCTAACTCGAGTGTCTAAGCTGTTCATCCTGCACGCTAGCGCGCTGTCTGCTGGGTCACTTTGGCGGAGTCATACTGACATGGTTCTAGTGACCCAAAGAGCAGACACGACTCAGAGCTGACACAATTAACCTTTTATTGATAATAGTGAATGTGAGTGGGTGTGTATATGTATGTTTATATGTGAGTAGTGTGAGTTGGCGAATCAGCTGGGGCGAGCAGAGCACCATACGACCTGGCAACTCTATGGAGAAGCAAAGGGAAGAGTTCGCTGCTGCGCAGGTAAGGTGAGCACCAGATAGTACTTTGCTTACTGTCAGAGATGGTGGAGAGAAGTGCAGGTAGCATGGGAGCCACAGCCAGGAGGATAGTGCCCGCAGGATAGCCGGGGAGCTGAATGCCGGTGTGGGAAAGGTCGAGTCCGCCACCAGGGGGAAAGGAAACCACCACCACGGATCTTCGCCTGTGCACAGGGGACTAGGACAAGGTGAGAAGGTAAAATGGTGGCTTACTTGATAGAGGATGAGTCCAGGAGGAGCAGGCCTGGACAGGTACATGCTTATACTTGGTTTCTATGGGCATGCACAGGTATGCACTAGTATGAGTTAAAGCTATGGGAGTACACTACAGAATAAATGTGCTACCTGGTAGGATTAAGCTGATCTGAGAAATGATTAGCTTTTCTCATGTAAATTTGGTCTATACGTTGTATTAATCATTCATGAAATGTGATCAGAATGGATTTGTTCATCAACTGTTAGAGTGAAATTTATGTGTTTTCATCATCATCATCATAGCAGTCTGTCGAGGGCGACAATGACTGTTTCATTTAGGTCTGATCAGATTCCTCCACGCAGCTCTGTCCTTTGCCCTCCACTGCCAGAAACTCCTGACCTTGTTAACCCGGGCGACGTCCGAGCCGGTATGAGTGGCTTTCTGACTGACCATTTCATGAAACTGCTTGCAAACTATTTGAGTACCGCTAGCTTTTGCTGGACTAGTGGCACATTCTTGGCAGACAGAGGTATTATCAGAGGCAAGGACAGGCCAAAACAAACTGACTCCAGTATCTGTTGCAGTGACTGACCAGATGATAGGTTTATTTATCTCTGCTCTTTGTGTAGCGCATGTCACGATGCACCGACTGGCAAAAGTCCACCACAGACCTTGCGACAGATGTGCTTATCTGCCAGGATGTCCAGTCTCACCCTGTGTAATTGGAAGTGGTCCACCACAGACCTGTGACAGATATTGTTTTTAGTTCTGCCAAGATGCCCAGTTTCACCCTCCACACCCTCGGAAGGGCGGGGTTGCCAGTTGAGTTGCCGACGGCCCGACCCGTGAGACAGATAGTACCAGTTTTCATGGTTATCCGTTAGCAAGCAAACCAGTGCCTGACATGACATGAAGACCGCAACCCAAGCTGACAAAAAAGCACAAGCAACTTCCGCGGACATGGTGGAAGCCAGAGGGACCACTTCAGGCCAACGCACAGTGTGGTCCGTGATTGTCAAAAGGTATGTGAAACCTTGCGACGGCGGGAGGGGTCCCACCAAATCCACATCAAACCTCCTGGCCGGGATTTGGAATGGCTTGAGGGGCGCTCTGGTGTGCTTGTGCACTTTGGCCTGCTGGCATGCAACACATACTACAGCCCACTCTTTCACGTCCCTGCGCAAGTCAGGCCAGAAAAATTTCATCCCCACCCGTTTAACCGAGGCACGCACACCGGGATACGAAAGGGAGTGGACTAACTTAAAAATGCGGTGGTGTCAAGAGCCCGGAACCACCGGCCGTGGGTGACCAGTGGAGATGTCGCAGAGCAAGGGGGGGCACCCTTCTTATACCACCATGCTCTCCAGCTTTAACCGAGTAGGCGCGGACTGGAGCGCGCAAATGTCGGCATCCCCGGTTTGCTCTGCAGCCATGGCAGGAAATTCTATTACCATGTAGACCGGGGAGACTAACGCACGTGACAGGCAATCAGCCACGATGTTAAGCTTACTGGCAACGTGTTGAATGTTGGTCGTGAACTCTGAGATCACGGCCAAATTAGATTAGATTAGATTAGATTAAACTTTATTGTCATTACACATGTATGAATACAAGGTAACGAAACACAGTTTAGCATCCAATCAGAAGTGCAAAGGACAGCAGTGCAGTATATACGGTAATTAACAGTATGTGCAATTTAAGCAAATATATGCAAATATATGCAGCAGTGCAGAAAGTTAAGAGTACTGTTATGTGCATATAATGTAAAATAAGTTAGATGGGCAGTTATGTACAGGTGAGGATGGTAAGAGATGATGGTAAGAGAGTCAGTGGGGAACTAAGTTCAATAACGTGACAGCTGTTGGAAAGAAACTGTTCCTAAACCTGCTGGTTCTAGTCCGAAGGCTTCTGAAACGCCTTCTGGAGGGGAGAAGCTGGAACAGTCCATGAGCAGGATGGTTGGAGTCCCTAAGAATGCTGCATGCCCGGAGCTGACATCTTTTCCTGTAGACGTCCTCTATAACTGGAAGTGAAGTCCCTGTGATGCGTTGGGCGGTTTTCACCACCCGCTGCAGCGCCTTACGGTCAGCGACAGAGCAGCTCCTATACCAGACTGTGACACAGTTGGTCAGGGTACTCTCTATCACGCAGCGGTAGAAGTTGCCCAGGATGTCAGTTGACAGATGGTTCTTCTTCAGTGTCCTCAAGAAGAAGAGGCGCTGATGGGCCTTCTTGATCAGGCTGGTGGTGTTAACTGACCAGGACAGATCCTCCGAGATGTGGGTCCCCAGGAATTTGAAGCTGGGGACACGTTCAACAGCTATGCCATTGATATGGACGGAGTCATGTGTCTCTCCCCTCTCCTTCCTGTAGTCCACTATGAGCTCTTTGGTTTTGCTGGTGTTAAGGAGCAGGTTATTGTCAGCGCACCAAGTAGCCAAGTGCTCAACCTCTGCCCTGTAATCTGACTCATCGTTGTCCCTGATGAGTCCAATCACTGTGGTGTCATCTGCGAACTTTATGATGGAATTGGATCCATACATAGGCTTGCAGTCATGGGTGAAGAGGAAGTAGAGGAATGGGCTGAGCACACAGCCCTGTGGTACACCAGTGTTGAGTGTGATGACGGAAGAACGGTTGGGGCCTGACCTAACATGCTGGGGTCTGTTGGTCAGAAAATCCATGATCCAGTTGCAGGTGGAGGTACTGATTCTCAGGTCTCCAAGTTTAGTGATCAACTTGGAGGGGATAACTGTGTTGAATGCTGAGCTGAAGTCAACAAACAGCATTCTTGCGTAGGTGTTCTTGTCATCCAGGTGTGAGAGTACATAGTGCAGCGCTGTAGAAACCGCATCCTCTGTACTCCTGTTGCTCTGGTAGGCAAACTGGTGAGGGTCCAGTGTAGGGGGCAGGCATTTTTTGAGCTGTGCCAAGACCAGTCGCTCAAAGCACTTCATGACTATGGGCGTCAGTGCCACAGGGCGATAGTCATTTAGGCACGATGGTGTTGAATGTTTCGGCACTGGTACTATTGAAGTGGTCTTGAAGCACGCTGGTACCACGGCCTGGGCCAGGGACAGGTTGAAGATGTCTGTGAAGACCCCTGCCAGCTGCTCAGCGCATGCCCTCAACACACGCCCAGGAATGCCGTCAGGGCCAGCAGCCTTACGTACGTTGACATGACTCATTGCGTTACGGTCGTCGGTGTGGGTGAGTGTGAGGTGGTGGAGGTCATCAGAGGGTGGGAAATTGATGTTCTTTTCGTTATTGTCCTTGTCAAAATGAGTATAGAAGTCATTTAGCTCATTGAGAAAGGGCACAGTCATGGCTATAGGTATGGAGTTGCTGGGCTTATAATCAGAGATAGCTTGAATGCCCTGCCACATGCGTCGGGGGTCAGAGTCCCCAAAATGTTCCTCCACCTTCAGCTTGTAGCTGTGCTTGTCCTTCTTGATGCCCCTCTTCAGATCTGCTCTGGATGAACTGTAGGCCTGTGCATCACCGATCTAAAGGCATTGTTACGTGCCTTTAGCAGAAGCCGCACTTCTCTGTTCATCCACAGCTTCTGATTTGGGTACGTGGTGATCTGTCTTTCCGTGGTGACACTGTCAATAGTGGTGTTGATATGGTCCAGGACTGAGTGGGTGTAAGAGTCTATGTTTATGTGGGAGCCACAGGTAGCCTGAGAGGTGAACATACTCCAGTCTGTGTTCCTAAACTTCTCCTGGAGTACAGAGTCAACCCCCTCTGGCCACACTTTGATGGTCCTCACTGATGGCTTCACCCGGTTGATGAGTGGTACATACTTGGGGGTAAGGAACAAGGATAAGTGATCAAACTGACCTAGGTGGGGGAGGGGAGTTGCTGTGTAGGCTCCCACAATATTGGTGTAAACATGGTCCAATGTTTTGTCCCCTCTTGTGTGACAGGAGACATGCTGGTAGAATTTAGGAAGCACTGTCTTGAGGTTAGAGTGGTTAAAATCACCCGCCACAATAAATGCTGCCTCTGGGTGTGCAGTTTGTTGTTTGCTAATAGCTGCATGCAGTTCTTTCATAGCAAGCTTAGCATTAGCATCCGGAGAAATGTAAGCGGCTGTTATGATGGTACAAGCGAACTCGCGTGGCAGATAGAAAGGTCTACATTTAACCATGAGAAACTCCAGGTTAACTGAGCAGTGTCTCTCAACAGTGACAGAGTTCGTGCACCAAGCCTTGTTAATATAAATGCACACTCCCCCACCTCTGGTCTTACCGGAGTCATCTGCTGCTCTGTCTGCCCGGAGCGTGTGTAGGCCGGCTAGCTCAATAGCATTGTCGGGTATTCCACTGTGTAGCCATGTTTCCGTGAAAATCATGATATTGCAGTTCATAAGTCTCTTATTGTTGGTGATCCGAAGCCGTACTTCATTCATTTTGTTCGCCAGTGACCGTACATTAGCGAGGAAACTACTGGGTAGAGAAAGCCGGTACGGTGTTAGCTTTAGCTTAGCTCTTAGCCCACCGTGCTTCCCCCGCCTTTGTTTACGGTCTCTACGCCGCCTGCGAGCACTTCCCGTCGGCCGGGAAGCCTGCCGAGCGTCGGGTGTTCTCCGGAGCTCAGGGATGAGACGTAGGTTGCTGACAAAAAGATCGTTATCATTATTTTGTAATCCAATGTCCAAAAGCTCATTTCGAGTGTAAGATGTGAAAGCGAAGCTGTTCTGAACGAACATACCCGAAATGAGCAGAAATAACACTGCTAATTCACAAAATCTGAGAAGACGCTGAGCCTTGCGTTGTGCACGCGCTGCCATCAAATGTCATTGCTGCTGGGTCGCCGACCACGGTTCTGAGACTATGGACATTGCGTACATTAGTGGTTTATGATCAACGAACGCGGTGAACTTCTAGCCAAAACTGGAAGTGGCGCGTCACCAGGTGGAGGGCCAACAATTCTCTGTCAAACGTACATTGTTGCGCAAAGTACGACTGCAAAATGCGAGCGGCTGCCACGAACCAGAGACATACTGCTCCACCACTGCCCCTATGGCAACGTCCGACGCGTCCGTGGTGAGCGCTTTTCATGCTGATGGGGCAGGGTGGGCTAGCAAAGCGGTGTTAGCGAGCGCTGTTTTGGCGTCTGCAAAAGCCTGGACTTGCTACGGGGTCCAGTCGATGTTTTGTGTGGGCTTCTTTTTCTTAAGTGCGGCATACAACAGCTGCAGCAGCTGGGCTGCCCGGGGGAGGAAACGGTTATAAAATTGCCCCAAAATTCCTGTAGGGCCCTCACGGTCTGCAGACGTGGAAAATCCGACACGGCGTGCATCTTATCAGGCAGTGGAATTGCGCCCTCCAGCAAAATGTGGTGACCCAAAAAAATCAATCATGGGCACATCAAACTGGCATTTTGCTGGGTTAACTATAAGCCCGTGTGCTTTCAACCTCTGGAAAACCATTTTGAGATGGGTGAGGTGCTCCTCCTTGGATATGCTAGTCACCAGAATGTCATCTAAGTAAACAAAAATGAAAGGCAGGTCACAGAGCACCATGTCCATCATGCTCTGAAAGGTTTGCGCCGTGCCTTTTAACTCAAACGGCATGTGTAAAAACTTGAAAAGGCCGAAAGGAGTTATTACCGCTGTTTTGGGAATGTCCTCCGCGTGCACTGGGACCTGGTGGTAACCGCGGACCAGATCCACTTTCGAAAACACACACATCCCAGCCAGGCGCACGGAAAAATGCTGGATGTGCGGGATGGGATACCGATCATGTTCCATGGCGTTGTTCAAGTGGCAGAAACCACCGCATGGTCACCATGACCCGTCGGCCTTAGGCACCATGTGTAGGGGGGATGCCCACGGGCTGTTGGAGCGCCTGACGATGCCCAGCTACTTCAAGTTGACAAACTCTTTGCGTGCGCTGGCCAGGATGCATGAACACCGGCTGGCCTTTTGTGGTTCTGAAATTTTCAACCCTGTGTTTGGTTACCAAAGCCGAAAAAGTCGGGACTGTGAGTGCTGGGAACTGTGAAAGTAAATGCTGGTACTTACCCCCTGGAGCTATAACGTTAGCCTGTGTTGTTGGCCCAGCAACCCGAGCTGTGCAGGGCAAGGAAGAAAAAGAGACAGCATCCACTGTTGGCAACATCGACTAACAACCCACAAGCACATAAAAAATCTGCACCTAAAATGGGGGCAGAACATGAAGCTACCACAAAGTCCCACTGGTAATTACGTCCGTGTCAGCATATCGTCAGCGTCTGTTCGCCAAATGTCCTGATGGTGGATCCATTGGCGGTCATGAGCTTGGGACTGCTGCCTCCTCCTGACCTGTCTGTGCTGACTGGCAGGATAAGGCTCTTCTGGGAGCCGGAGTCCACCAAAAAATGTCTCCCCAAACCTGTGTGATAAAAAGTAGCTTGTTCCTGTCGCCAGCGGTCGCAGCTGCTACTGACTGCTGGCCGTGCCATTTTCCCAGCTTCTTGAATTGGCACGGTGGCAGACAGCATTGGGCATTCGAGCCGAAGCGGCAATGATAGGAACAGAGTGCTCCATTCCTGCGCCTCTTGGCGTCCATCCCAGCTACCACCAACGGCTCCTCGACCTTGCTGGAGTCCTTCATGGATGCCGGTGCCGGTGCGTGCATGCTAAGAGCTCTGTTTGCTAGGATGATGTGGTCCCCTTCCTGTGCCAGGGCGTGGTAGTCCTTGGTTACCAGCAGCGGCGAGGTGGCCAGGATCGCCCTCACTGTAGCAGGTAGGTTCCTGAGGAACAGGTGGGCGAACAGGAAGGATTCGTCATTTTTCCCATAAACGCTAACATGGTCCCCATCAGCTCCACAGCCGATCTGTCACCTAACTCTGATCGTGTTAGGAGTGTCTCTGCCCTCTCACTGTCCAACAGGGTATAACACTGGAGTAGCATCCACTTGAGCACTTCATATTTCCCCTGGGTCGGTGGCTCCTGGAGCAGGCTCGTTACCTGTTGCATGGCGCGCACATCCAGTGCAGTGACCACATGATAATATTTAGTGTCGCCAGCTGTGATCCCGCAGAGTGCAAACTGGGCTTCTCCATGTAAGAACCACGCGGTTGGAAGTCTGGGAGCTTGACTGTGACAGCTCATGCGGCGCTGGTGTTCTCCCTCTGAGTTGTCTCTGGGGCTGTGCTCGGCTCATTCTCCATCGCACATCTTAGGGTCATCAATGTGGAAGATGAAAGCAGACGAGGCAGCGAGCTGAACGACACACAAACTTTACTCATCTTCCAACATCAAGTACAGAAAATACTCTCCCTGTGTTTTAGCACTCTTCAAAATGTTAGCAACTCCAAACATTTATCAAGTACAAAATCTAAATCCAACCACCAGTCCGTAAATATGAATATGTTTATATATTGCTTGTCATCCTCACAAAATTCAAGTAACCTTAAACTGTTCTGTAATTAAAAGGCAACTTTTACCACTTTCGATTACAAAGTCGCTCTTTTTTTTTTTTTTTTTTTTGGTACTTATCTCGTACCCGTAGGTAGATTTGTTTTGCAGTCTGGTAATAGCTCTGAAGGCTATTCTTAAATGTCCACATTCATAGAAATTGATTATTTTCCCTGCAAATCATTTTCAGATCTTCTGTCAACTGTGAAAATACCACAACTGCACAATAGAGTATCTAAATGAATACATAAGAAATAAACACCAAATACTGTAAATGAATGAAAGAATAGATGTATTTCATATTCCCAAACTTTTAATCAGCTTTTTATATGTGTTAAAATGAGTTCAAAAGCATTACAATACAGCATCACTAATTTATTTATTTTATTTAATTATTGAGTTTAAAATCACATTTCTAGTTTTCCGTTCCCATTTTATTTAATCACGAGAGCATTACACAAATTGGGCAGTGACCAAACACTGAGCTATTGATGGTTTATTATCACTGTATAGTGATTTAGCTCCTAGTATAATGAGATTCATCACCTTAACACTGTACCTTTTGAGTTTGTTGGTGTTTAAGGGTCCATTTGCAATGAAGGGAGCACTAAAAAGTAAATAATTTGATAAATATTTACATTGTTAGCATCCTGCTATACTGGTACAGAAGGCAGTCTATGGTTGTTAGATGGGGCAATGTCACCTCATCCAAATTTCATGTGACCAACGGTGTTAAACAAGGTGGTATACTGTCACCCTTGTTGTTTAATGTCTATGTTGATGATCTCAGTGTACTGTTGAACAATACTAATGTGGGCGGCTCCTTTAACGATGCACTGTTAAATCACATTTTCTACGCTGATGACCTCTGTTTGTTAAGTTTATCTACCGCAGCGATGCAACATCTCCTTTCTGTATGTGAAAAATTTGGTAAAAAAAAGACATCCTGTTCAACTGTACTAAATCTATGTGTATGGCTTTCAAACCAAAGGGCGTCAATACGTCGAATCCTGTTATGTCACTTTGTGGTAATAGCTTGAACTTTGTTGAAAAAGTCAAATACCTAGGTGTGTGGATTGAATCTGATAAGACCAATGCTGATTGTAACAGGCATCTCAGGAAACTGTACGCTCAAACCAATTTACTGTTGCGTAATTTCCATAGATGTTCTCCTGAAGTCAAATGTATGTTGTTCAAGACCTTCTGTACTTCAATGTACTGCTCACCTTTATGGTTTAATAGCAATGTTGCAGTTAGGAACAAAATCCGCATTGCATATAATAACTCCCTAAGAAGGTTGTTAGATGTACCACGAAGGTCGAGTGCAAGCAAGCTGTTTGTGTCTGTGAACATTCCGTCTTTTGGAGAATTGATACGTAAGAATGTTTACAGTTTTTTGAGAAGACTGCTGGAATGTAACAATCATCTTATATCAGCAATTGTCAACTCGTCACTCACACTTCATTCCAGCATTTGGAAGTGGTGGCGTTCCATTTTATACTGAGCCCATTATGTTTTTTGTTGTTACAAGAGCGCCGAGTGTCTGCTGATCTGTATATACTTTATTTATTTATCTATTTGTAATATGAACCCTGAGTTTGAAATAAACGTTTGAATTGAAATAAAAAGTTTGCAATGCTTCTTCCAGCATATTTTCTTGCAGCATTTGTCACCTCCTCCAGCCTGTTGCTTTATGTGTAAAGTCACTTAGTACTGAAGTTGGTAGTGTCCTCACTACCAACTTTTGGGGCTCCAAATATTCTGTCCAATCTTTTTTCTGCCTTAGTAAACTTCGTCAGTGTTTTATGTAGCACTGTGACGTTTCTAATGTCACTTTTTTGTGTGTGCAACTTTTTTGTCATAGTTTCACAGCTTTTCCTGTAAATCAGAGACATTTTTTTTCTTGTAAATTTGCCTACCTTTTGTATAAATATGCAGTATTTCCCCCATGTTGTTTTCCCCCTAAATTCGGTTTCTCAAAAAAATGTAGCATTTTTCTCAAATTTGTCAAGGAAAAGCAGCCTTTTTCTTTACATATTTGCAGAATCATTTACATTTTAAAATTTTTAAACATACTTTTTTTTACTATCATCAGGTTGGTCCCTTTTTTCTCATGAGTTTATATACTATTTTCTCCTAAATTTGCATGTTTTTTTTGTTGTTTTTTTTCTGGTAAATTTCGTAAAGGTACATTTGTTATTTACCTTTTTGTTGGGGGAGAAATACCTGAATCCTAAATTTGAAAACTGAATGTCGTTGTAAAAAATTAAATGTCTAGACAATGAATCTAGAGTAAGTTTTTAATACCAGGATGACTCAGTCACACATCTGTTGCACCTATAATCCTTTTAGCAGGTATGCATACAGTCACATATATGTAGAGTGCATTAGTATTTACTCACCGATTTACTGTTATTTCATAAATGAAAGAGCACACCTAAGGTGTGGTTTGCTGTGTTCATAATGCCTCTGCAGGCAGGATAAGTGTTACCCTCGTCATAGTCTAGCTGCCTAAATATCTGCTTGGTAAGAAATAGCCACATGGTAGCAAGTGGTGACATTATAAATTAATAAAAAAAATATTAGTCCTGTCAGAAAAAATGTGTTAATCAGCACAGCTGATTAATAACAAAATAAAATGAGTTAAGAATAATGATGATTAAGCCTCATTCAGCAGCTAGAGGAACCTCAGTTAATACTGACTGCACTGTAAAGATGTTATTAAGAGGGAAGAAGGGGTAAAGAATATTTTACATCTTTCCAAGTTTTTGGCATTGAAAAATCTAGTTTGAATTACATCCTTCAAAACTAGTGCATACCTGTGCATGCCCATGCGTACTCGTGCATGCCCATAGAAAGCAAGTGTAAGCAAGCATTTCTGCATGCCCATAGAAAGTTACTGTTACTATGGCAACAGTAACTATGGTGAAACCTGCCTTTGATCTTTGAGGTCACCACTCGTTCAGTGATGCCTGCCTTTGATCTTTGATGATGTCATTACGAGTTCTATGATCAAAGATGTCATAGTGAGTCCTATGATCATGAGTGATGCCTGCCTGCGACCTTTGATGATGTCATAGCAAGTCTTATGATATTTTAGCGAGTTCTATGATAGTGAGTGATGTTTGCCTTTGATCTCATAGCGAGTCCTATGATCTTTTAGCGAGTCCTATGATTTATATGACATCATATAGATATCATGTAGACTCTACATGATAGAGTCTCATGATAGAGTCTCTACATTGTAGAGATCATAGGACCATCATAGGTGATCCTATCCTCTGATCTTTTAGCAAGTCCTATGGTCGTGACAGACACACAGAGATTGTCCATGAAGTACCCCTTTTAAATCATTTGGATATTAACTGAGCTTTTTTATATGTACAGCCATGGACAAAATTGTTGGTACCCCTCTATTAATGAAAGAAAAACCCACAATGGTCACAGAAATAACTTGAATCTGACAAAAGTGGTAATAAATAAAAATTCTATGAAAATTAACCAATGAAAATCAGACAGTGCTTTTGAATTGTGGTTCAACAGAATTATTTTAAAGAAACAAACTCATGAAACAGGCCTGGACAAAAATGATGGTACCCGTTTGTTGCACAACCTTTTGAGGCAATCACTGCAATCAAACGATTTCTGTAACTGTCAATGAGACTTCTGCACCTCTCAGCAGGTATTTTGGCCCACTCCTCATGAGCAAACTACTCCAGTTGTCTCAGGTTTGAAGGGTGCCTTCTCCAGACAGCGTGTTTCAGCTCCTTCCACAGATGTTCAATAGGATTTAGATCAGGGCTCATAGAAGGCCACTTTAGAATAGTCCAATGTTTCACTCTTA
The DNA here is from genome assembly GCA_020510985.1 of Pholidichthys leucotaenia. Classification (NCBI taxonomy): domain Eukaryota; kingdom Metazoa; phylum Chordata; class Actinopteri; order Cichliformes; family Pholidichthyidae; genus Pholidichthys; species Pholidichthys leucotaenia. The sequence goes on from CM035836.1 coordinate 217,622,355, forward strand.
GCCATTCTTGGGTGTTTTTAGCTGTGTGTTTTGAGTCATTATCCTGTTGCAAGACCCATGACCTGCGACTGAGACCAAGCTGTCTGACACTGGGCAGCATATTTCTCTCTAGAATACCTTGATAGTCTTGAGATTTCATTGTACCCTGCACAGATTCAAGACACCCTGTGCCAGATGCAGCAAAGCAGCCCCAGAACATAACAGAACCTCCTCCATGTTTCACAGTAGGGACAGTGTTCTTTTCTTGGTGTGCTTCATTTTTGCGTCTGTGAACATAGAGCTGATGTGCCTTGCCAAAAAATTCCAGTTTTGTCTCGTCTGTCCATAGGACATTCTCCCAGAAGCTTTGTGGCTTGTCAACATGCAGTTTGGAAAATTCCAGTCTGGCTTTTTTATGATTTGTTTTCAACAGTGGTGTTCTCCTTGGTCATCTCCCATGAAGTCCACTTTGGCTCAAACAACGACGGATGGTGCGATCTGACACTGATGTGTTTAGAGGTTGTTCTGGGCTCTTTTGTTACCATTCGTATTATTCGTCTCTTCCATTTTTCATCAAGTTTCCTCCTGCGGCCACATCCAGGGAGGTTGGCTACAGTCCCATGGATCTTAAATTTCTTAATAATATGTGCAACTGTAGTCACAGGAACATCAAGCTGCTTGGAGATGGTCTTATAGCCTTTACCTTTAACATGCTTGTCTATAATTTTCTTTCTAATCTCCCGAGACAACTCTCTCCTTTGCTTCCTCTGGTCCATGTTTAGCGTGGTACACACCATGTCACCAAACAGCACAGTGACTACTTTTCACCCTTTAAATAGGCCAACTGACTGATTATAAATTTGTAGACACCTGTGATGTTAATTAGAGGACACATCTTGGTTGAACATGTCCCTATGGTCACATTATTTTCAATTTTTTCTCGGGGTACCATTACTTTTGTCCAGGCCTGTTTCATGAGTTTGTTTTTTAAAGTAATTCTGTTGAACCACAATTCAAAAGCATTGTCTGAGTTTCGTTGATTAATTTTCATAGAATTTTTATTTATTACCACTTTTGTCAGATTCAAGTTATTTCTGTGACCATTGTGGGTTTTTCTTTCATTAACAGAGGGGTACCAGAGGGCGTCAACCGCCAACCGCCAATTAAATCTAAAAAGAATCTAAAAGAAGAAGAAGAAAGGCAGAAGAAATAGACACAAACAGACAGAGATTTGAATTATATAGAGAGTGATAATTCAAAGAAGAAGAAAAGCTATGAGGAAAATGTCACAAAGATATGAGGAAAAACATACACACAGACAGACTACAGTATATACTGTATATAGTGTGTGGCGGTGATGCACCTGTGGGCTGGTTGCCGACCGCCAATCACTCTATCACTCTATAAATTCAAGAAATCTGTGTGTCTGTCGCAATCATAGGACATCATAGGACAGCCTATGATGTCCTATGATGTTCCTATGTCTGCGTCATAGGACATCATGCCTGCCTTCATGTCTTTATGATGTCATATACAGTAATGCCTGCCTTGATGTCTATATGAAGTCATATAGACCATGTGTGTTCGGCTGGCGGTAGGATTAATTTGTTTGTGGTGGATAGCAAAATCTGTACGCTGTCTGTAACATTATGGCATCTAGTTCTGACGGGTACGATAGAGATGAGGTGGGCTGGACACTATCCAGGCCTGGGGGCCAGGAAAGAGCAGCTAGGGGGCCAACAAGACCTAGAAGTGGGTCAGGTGAGAGTGATGCAGGAGGAAGTAACAATGCAAAGAAAACACGAACTGGCCAAAACGGAAAGCAGTTTGAGGATGTAGTAGGGAATGACTGGAAGGTTGTCATTGAGTTCAATCAGGGTGGGGGGGCACTATCACCCGGTTAAGCTAACAAAAGCAAGTGAGAAAGAAATTGGGAGAGTTAAGTTTGCAAAGTTCTTGAAGAATAACCGGCTATTAATTCATGCCACAAGCAAACAACAGCAACAGAAAATACTGACAGTGACATGTCTAAACGGATAACAAATGAAGGCGCATGTTCCTGGCACAAAAGCTAACTTGAGGGGAGTTATATCAGATGTCCCTCTGTGCATGTGTAACACTGTTTTAGTGTATGTGTAACACTAACTTTAGGTGCAGTCTTGTACCCTTTTGGTAGTACTGGGTATGGCAGTGTAGTTACCTTTAACCTTACCACCTGGGCAGAAAAGACAATTGGGCCAGGTCAGATAGATTCTAGGTTCGTAGGAGCCTGGGAAGTGCAACAACAGATGACACACACACAATAGTATGGGAACTTGCAAATATGTGTATATTTTTTAAGGTTGTGTACACTTAAACAAACATGAAGCGCTTATAAATATAAAAATAAAAAAATAAAATAAAATACCCCCCAAAACAGTTATAATTTGTACCAGTCTTTGAATATTCATTCAGTCTTTCAGTGTTCGTTTCCAGTCCTATAGTGACCAGTTGGATCACCTCTACCAGTTAGGTAGGTTTGGGCTTCGACTCGCCATCCAGATCTGGAGAGTCCACGTTCTTGTCAAACCAGGCCAAAAAAAGAAACCTGACCTACAAAATAGGTCAGAACACAAATCTTAAGCTATGCGCTATAGCTTATTACAAAATATTTCCAAGTTGTACAACAAATAATACTTTTAAAGATCTTTAAACCACAGATGTAACATTCACTCTTAAGTAATAATCAGTAGCAAGAGAATTGGGACCCTTGCTATTTACCACAGCCTTGAAAAATGACTTTTCTCCCATGAAAAACCTAGCCGGAATTAGCATCGGAGGTTAGCATTTTAAGCTCGTGGTTAGCATTTCACATACACAATGAATGGCACTCACCATGCCAAACAACACGTGCCTCACAGGGGATTCCCGCGCTCACGTGAATTCACAGCCTTTGGATTCAAATCTTAAAATTTAACAAAAGAGGTATTAGAATTTGACAATACAGCAATACCTCATTTCTCATGTTGGTTTAGGCTTACCAATCTCAAGAGTTTTATCCAGGCAAAGGCTGCTACTAGCACGTTAGCTTGCCGTCTCAGCAAGGGATCGCGCTCTCTCAGTCGGTGTCTCTGCAGCGACTGAAAGCGTTCTGCAAGTTACACCAAGACCGAGCGAGAGAGCGTGTGACCCCATTAGCTGATGCTGCCAACAAACGACGCAGCCATTAGTTGCTCAATATAAGATAAGATAAGATAAGCCTTTATTAGTCCCACAACGGGGAAATTCCAGGATTGCAAAAGCACAGGGATAGCAACACTCAGAGCAACAATCAGAAGGCAAGAAAAAAAAAAGCAAGAGCAGCTAATATACATATGTACATATTACTATAAATATATATATATATACACACAGACATACAGTGCAGAGCATTGTAGCTGGATGGAATAAATATATGAGTATATAAACACACATTGCGGAGCATTGTGGCTGGATGGAATAAAGATGTAGATAAATAAACACCCACAGTACGGAGCATTGCAGCTAGGTGGAATAAATATGTAAATATATAAATACACACAGTGCGGAGCATTGTAGCTAGATGGAATAGTATGTAGATATATAAACACACAGTGCGGAGCATTGTAGCTAGATGGAATAAATATATAGATATATAAATATAAACACACCCAGTGCGGAGCATTGTAGCTAGATGGAATAAATATGTAAATATATAAACACACACAGTGCAGAGCATTGTTGCTAGATGGGATGAAACAGCACAACCGTCTACTTAGTTATCCCACATGGTATGATTATGTGCCCATACATATTCTCACCCTCCATAGCGACCGGTATTTTCCTAGTTGTATGCCGGAGGGGACCATTGTGTAAGTCTATTGCATCTTTTGCATTCAAAAAACTATTAGTTTGTTACGTCTTTTTGCTATCTCTGTGAGCAGCCCTGCTTAGGTTGTACAGTCTGACAGCCATTGGTAGGAAGGACCTGCGAAACCTCTCGGTTGTGCACCTGGGATGATGTAGTCTGCTGCTAAATGAGCTCCTCAGTGCATTCAGTATGTCCTGCATAGGGTGGAACTCGGACTCCAGCAGAGATGACAGTTTAGCCACCGTCCTTCTCTCTCCTATCTCCTCCACCGGGTCAAGGTGCTGCCCCAGGACAGAGCTAGCTTTCTTGATCAGTTTGTTCAGTCTCTTCCTATCGGCTGCGGTAATGCCACTGCCCCAGCAGACCACTCCAAAAGTGATGGCTGATGCCACCACCGTGTCATAGAATGTCTTCAGCAGCGCCCCTTGTACACCAAAAGACCTGAGTCTCCTCAGTAAGAACAGCCTGCGCTGTCCCTTCTTGTAGAGTGTGTCAGTATTGTGTGACCAGTCTAGTTTATTGTTCAGATGAACACCCAGGTACTTGTAGGATGTCACCATCTCGATGTCTGTTCCCTGTATATTTACTGGTGCTGTGAGGGGTTGCCCATGCCTGCGGCAGTCCACCACCAGCTCCTTAGTTTTCCTCGTGTTGATCTGGAGGCAGTTCCGATGGCACCAGTCCACGAAGTCCTGGATAAGCCCTCTGTACTCAGCTTCATCTCCATTGGAGATGAGGCCAACGATCACAGAGTCATCAGAGAACTTCTGTAGATGGCAGTGTGTTGTGTTGTGTGAGAAGTCCGCAGTATAAAGAGTGAACAGGAAGGGAGCCAGCACCGTTCCCTGGGGGGCCCCCGTGCTACTGATGATCGTGTCGGACACACAGTCCCGGGTTCTCACGAACGGGTTATCCTCATTGTTAACAATAAGCAGTTGATTTGTAAGCTCCCAGGTACTTGTAATAATCCTCAAAGCCAAAGGCTAACTAGCCGGTGTCATGATATTTTGGCATACCAATTAGAACAGCATGGGTTACTACTCCGTCATTTTCTGTCTTGCCTATGTTAGCAGCTGATGGTACAGACTGCAGTCAAAGGCAAAAACATGGCAAGGAGGGCTAAACAGTGATTTGGATCTTCATAATATCCTGTAGCTTGAAAGTGTTACACTTCAGCTGGCTCTGATAGAACCCAACAGGTCCCGTGACACAAACAAGCATGTATGTTTAGCTCTCTGTGAGTGTGCTGCAGGCTGTAGCTGAGCTAATCAAAATAGATAGCCGGCGAGTCTGTGAAAATGTCCACAGAAAATCATGGACTCTTCAACAATATTATTAGTCAATTATTTCTACAGAACTATTACAAAATGATCAGAGCACACCTGCAAGTGGGGATACAAGGAAGGGGCCAAGTCTGACCACACACCAAAGTGAGCACTCCTCCTCCAGAACTCAGCAGAGGTCAGGCGAGGGGCAGGACACTGGCGGTATGAGGAGCTTTGCTGTAGAAAAAATACAAATGTTTTTGCTATAATAAGGAATGTTATGTTCATTTTTTTAACTATCAAACCTGGTTTAGTCAGTGACTGACAGGCGAGGAGCCAGGAAAGAACAGACTTGGTGATACTAAATCTATGGCTGGGGGGTGGGGGAGGCATTGTCAGATTATGAAAAATGTTACATGTCCTAAAATTACAAGGTTGATTTTGATTTATATTCATCAAAAAGTAATATCTGAAAATCATTTAAGGAGAACTGAATCTAGAAAAATATAAAAAAATGTTGAAACTGCATGGTCTCAAGCCGGCCTCAGCCAAGTTACCAAGGTCACAGGTCTTAAGGCCGAGGACGAGACCGAGTCATTACCCTCCAAGACCGAGGTCAGTGCTGGAAAAAACTGGCCTTGAGTCCTCCACACTACTAATTTCATCGGAAATAGACCCATGTACTTGGGCTATTTTATTCTTCATCTTATTATTTTACCTCACATCCTTATGGCTCTTCTTCCAGGCTGTTGACCCTGCTCATTCTCCTGATGTCTTTCCATTTTTGGTGTCAGAAATGGTGACTGTATATGGTGCCAATTGAAGATTCATAGAATTCACCTCTAACCTGTTCTAGAGAACTGGAAGGTCATTGGTTTACCTAATTCTGAGCACATTGCACCTCATAAGTGAAAGTAACGATTCACCTAAAAACAATTAATCAATTAAATACATAGTTCCAAAAAAATGTAATAGAAATATATAAAGTCTGCTTGGCTTAATGATAAGTTCAACCCTTTTGCATGTAATGACTCAAGCAATGAACAAATGCCTAAATGTTTTGGGGTGAAGGACTATTCAACAAAAAAATCTGCATAATGTGTTTTGACTGACATGACAATAACAAATGATAATGTGAAAAAAGCAGACAATTGTGTAATGTATGAAAATATTATTATTATTGTGTGTTATGAGTGACGGCTACACCTTTCCGGTTCCGCCGCCACCCAGGGTATAAAAGGCTGACCCGGAAGAGGCATGCATGGTCTCTTTACGACCAGTCCTCTGCCTAGATGGGAGCACCTTTATGTTCAATGAGTTGGATAATAAAGCTAAGTTCTATTGCACCTTTGGCCTCATTATTGAAGTTACGGTTATGGACATACAGTAACATTTGAAGGATAAAGCTATGGATAAAGGAGTTTCTGGTATTTGGCCATTTTTGGAGCTCCCAGGTGCGATGTCAGTTCCCTGGGGGAGGTGGTTTGCAGCATTCCAAAACTATTTGGTGGCATTGAACCTCGGCGAATTGGAGGAACTACGTGCACGAGAGATATTGGTCCATAATCTTGGCATGGAAGGGCAGGACGTGGTTGAACGAATGGCGCACCACTTTCGCGCTCCTGAGAACGTCATCATCTGGAGGATCCAGTTGAAACAGCACCACCAGCAGCTGGGAGAGTCGGTGCAACGGTATGTTGTGGACCTGCACCAGCTGGCTGGAGATTGCCAATTTGGGGCTTTGGAGGAAGAAATGGTCGGCGATCAGTTGGCGGAGCACACGCTGTGTTTGGCGGCATGGTCAAGGCTCCTCACACACTCTGGTGAACTGACATTGAACACGGCTGTGGTGATAGCTCAGCAGTACAAAGAAGTGGATAAACTATCAAAGGACCTTGGTGAGAGAATGACGTTGAGGCAGCCTGACTCACAGTCAGTAACACAGGCTGTGGACCTGGGTAGTGATGACAGTGCAGAAGATAAAGAAGACTACGCTACAGCTATTAAGGTTAGGTCTGCCCCTGGATCGCCCAGATGTTTGGGTTGCGGGTTCACCAAGCACCGATATAAGGCAAGAGAGTGTCCGGCGAGAGGCAAACGCTGCGGCAAGTGTGGACTCCTACATCATTTCACCAGGGCCTGCAAAAAGTTTGAGCAAGAGGAACAATGACATGTAACGGATTCCTCCGCCATGACTCCTACGGTTATTCACACCGTCTCCTCGAGCACAGATGGCCGCATATACTGTGAGGTGATTCTGGACGGTGTGGAAGTGCCGTTGTTGCTTGACATGGGCGCAGGAGTATCCGTGTTGAACTGAACTGTGAGGAGTTTGTTCACACATTACCATGTGAGAGGACTGTCGACGCTGCATTGTGGCTATGGAGGTAACAGATTGGCCACTGTGGGATCGCGGGAGCTGACAGCGAGATAGAAGTCAGCTGTGTTGTCCAATATCCAGTTCGTGGTGACCGTCAGTGGGTCGAACATGATGGGCTGCAACCTATTCTACAGACTGGGCTTCACAATTACCAGTGGCATTGGAGAGGAGTGGTCGAGCTGTGGTTTGTGGGACCGACCGGTTCCGAGTGTGGTGGATGATGCGGTTTGGGACGAAGAATGGCCTAGTATTCTGGAAGATGGACAGGACCAGTCCCACCCAGGGCCATCGCAGGAGGGCTCTGGTGCCAGGACCCATGTTATCCTGGATGTGGGAACTGGGCGGCACAGTGGAACGCCTGTGATGGCGGGTGGAGCTGTGAAGCTGGCTCCCTCTGCTTCCGGAGTTCAGCCAGGAGGTACCAAGAAGCAAGGGGCTACAACGGCTTCACCGGCGTCACAGATAAAAGAGAGTGGGGCAGGACCGGCTGGCACGGTGGACCGACATGCCATACAGGAACACTGGAGGCCGAGTTGGGCTTCTCGAGGAGTTGCTGGAGTGGTTTGATCCAGAGAGGACGCCCGGGCTAGACATCGTGGACATTGGAAGCTGAGTCAAGCTCCCCTGGGGGTCGTTGACGTGGCTCAACCCAGGGAGAAGGCTCGGCTAAGGGGGGTTTATGGCAAGCTGAAATGATGAGAAAACCAGGGACGGCTACAGGTGGTGGCCATTCGAGAGGACAGATACCATCAGCTTTTTAATGGCTGATGGAGACACCCCCAACGAGTTAAGGCGTGCCATTGAGAAGAAGGAGGTGTTGGGGTTCTGACGTGGTTCATCTCCGGGGACGAAACGAAGAAGAAGCTCTGAACGGGTCTCCGGGGGGTTGTTTCCCCATCGAGACTGTATGATGGTAGGGGACGATGTATTTTGAGCTGGATTATTAACATGATGATGGCTGTAATGTTCATGTGTGCACTAACCAGGCTGCGTTACTGTTCTGTCGATGTGATGAAAGTGGTTATGTTAAGTGCCCAATCTAAAAAAAGGAAAAATTCTTTTACCAAGGGGTTTGTGCTGAAATGTGCTGTAATGTCAATATGTGTGAATTGTCCGAACCACGTAGTTAATATGTTTTACACGCAGCTGCTGTGTGAATTAGTTTGTCTTTGGAAAAAAAGAATAAAGACAAACAACAAGCCCAGTGGTGTTTATATTGTTGCATTTACTACATGTTTGATGTGTGCTCTGCCCAGGTCATGGGGTGAGTGTGTTGGGAGAGGGGCTGTCACAGCAGGGTGTCAATGTACGTATTAACAGATTTGTTTAGCGATTTGGAGGATTTCTGTTCTGTACATATGTTTTGGGATTTATTTACGTATTATATTAGGAACACGGCAGCTTTCTTTGTCCTGCAGGCTGTATTGTGATAGAGACGGCAGAATAACCCATCTGGCCGTGTGGGGGTGGGACAGTAGTCCACGTGCCCCCCTCTAGTTTTACTTTTGTGTGCATGGATAGGCCCTGTTATTATACCTACTGTTAGTGTGTAATTCGGGTTGCAAATTTGGTTGGGTCTAAATGGTGTGTGTTTTGGACTTTTCTACAGAAGGGAGAAAAATGTATTGTATGAAAATATTATTATTATTGTGTGTTATGGGTGACAGCTACACCTTTCTGGTTCCGCTGCCACCCAGGGTATAAAAGGCCGACCCAGAAGGGGCACAGTCTCTTTACGACCAGACCTCTGCCTCAACGGGAGCGCCTTTGTGTTCAGTGAGATGGATAATAAAGCTAAGTTCTATTGCACCTTCTGCCTTGTTATTGAAGTCACGGTTATGGACTTAACAAATTGTACACAAGCAGCTGCATAATATACAAAAGTATTCACTATTTGTTCAAAATGATGAGAAATTGCTTGTGATGTGCAGGTTGAATTGATAGTTTTGAGAATTTCAACTCTGTTCTAAGAAATGCACCAAAGCGAGAATAGTGCTAAGTTGAGAAACGATTCCAGAAATCCTGATAACTACCACACAATCTCTTCTTTGAAGTGATCAGATAAGATAAGATAAGATAATCGTTATTAGTCCCACAATGGGGAAATTTACATTGCAGTGGCAAAGGCATAGCAGCACTGAGAGCAATAATAAACAATAAAAATAGAGCAAAAACAATTTATACACAGCGCATGGTGAGGAGCTATTTTTATGAATGTGGAGAGTTAAAATCCTGGGAGAAACACATCTCTCCCCTCCCAACAATGACATACATGACTAGGAAAAAAATGAAATCATCATACAGCATAAAAATTTAACATGAATGTTGCTATTTAAAGAAAAAAAGCTGCAAACTTAAAAGAAAAAGTTGCAATTTCATGAGAAAAAAGTTGTAAATTCACAAGACAAAAGATGCAACTTTATGAGGAAAAAAGTGAAATATTTAAATGAAAAAAAAAATCACAAATTTATGAGAACAAAGTTTGTAATTTAAAAGAAAATGTCATAAATCACCCTTTTTAAGGGCTGTGTAAGGACACCAAATGCTCACTGTGGTTTCTGCACATTTATTAACGTAAAGACAAAGAACAGGGGAACACTAAACATACAAATACAAAATAATGAAGCACTGGAGGACAGCGGGTCTCGACGTCACAGGGGAAACAGAAGCCTGGGAGCACCGGGAAAAAAGTAGCACCAGCCGGAGCATGGCTCTTCCTGCGGGGCTCACGGCTGGGAATAAAGGGGGAAAATCCCACCTGGAGGGAGCTCTCCTTTCTCCTCAACAGCGAAGCATGAAACACTCAGAGCGGGACACTGCATCTGACGACGTCACAGTGATAGAAGGACACAACAACAAGAAAAGGTTGCCGTGCCCTTATATTGTGGGGGAGCTAGGTGTTAGACTGGGGTACCCCACCAGCAGAGCAGCGCCACAGAGCCGGCAACCCTCTGTTACAGCCGCTATGGATGGATCGACCATGCGTCAATTTCCGGCGATTGAACAAAGCTACAGCACACGATCGCTACCCTATCCCCCATATCCAGGATTTTTCCATCCACCTGGCCGGGGTATGCATTTTTTCCAAGTTGGACCTGGTCCACGGTTACCACCAGGTCCCGGTGCACGCAGAAGACGTACCAAAAATGGCGGTGATAACTCCGGCTGGCCTTTTCGAATTTTTGCGCATGCCGCTTGGATTAAAAGGCGTGGTGCAGACCTTCCAAAGGATGATGGACGAAGTGCTGCGTGATCTGCTCTTTGTTTTTGTCTACCTGGATGACATCCTGGTGGCTAGCGTGTCTGAGGACGAACACATCGCCCACCTCAGGACGGTTTTCCAGAGATTGGAAGCGCACAGTTTAACAAGACAACAAAACAAAAATATTTTTTTTGTAAGTTGTCTGTGTTTTTTCAACTGATTTAAAACAATTTTGCACTGCTGAATCTGAAAATGACATCTGTTTCTGTCAATCAGGACAGTTTTTTTATGTTAAGTTATAAGCAGTTGTACAGCAGTTGTACAAGTGTACTGTAAACTGAATAGTAGACATTGATAACGGTAAGTACATGTAAATTCAATGTTACATCATCACTGTTCAAAATTCAGAGAATTTCAAGAAATAAAAAAGAATTTTGCCTCATATAAAGCGAAAATACCCGTACATGTAAACAAAAACGTAAGAAAACGTGTAGCCATAGTTCAAAAAGTTGACCTGATTGAGCAAATCCAATGTAATTTTTGGATTCAGCACATCAAAATTGTCTTAAATCATCTAAAAAAAACTTAGACAATAAATTTGGTGTTGATCAGTGATCAACCCAGTGAAGTGCCAGTTCAGTGAGGCAGCGATCGATTTTTGGGGCCACCACATTTCGCCGAAGGGCACGATCCCATTACCGGACAAGGTGTGCGCGGTGTCACATTTTCCACATCCTCAGACAGTGAGGGCGCTTCAGGAGGTTTTGGGGATGGTTCATTTTTACAACCGTTTCCTCCCCCGCGGAGCCCATCTGATGCAGCCGTTGTACACCGCTGGCTGAGAGTTATGGCCCAGGAGAAGAGAGGTTGCCGGGGGGTCCAGAAGGAGCAGCAGAGGTTGGGCACCCCCCAGGGAGAAGAGGAGATGCTGGGCCGCTGGGAGAAGGAAGTAGTGCAGCACAAGTGTAATGTTATGTTAATGCACCACACAGGCTTTGTCATGTAATAAGTATGATGTCGGAGCCCCAGGCCACTATGCAAATGATTAAAGGTAAATAAGTGAGATGCACTGTAGCCTCTCCTGTGATTTTGACTTGTTAGAGAGGATAAAGTCTGTGCTGATTCAGCTCGTTGCCTTGTCTTGTTCATTCTCTCTACAATATATCATTACATAACAAGCTACAGGTGTGGATACATGAGTGGAGAAAATAATACAATCAATGACATCTGTGCAGCCTGCGACCATTTTGACAGCCAGGAGCAGCGCAGCACTGTCAAAATAAAACACAGAGACCAAAATGTAAAAATAATACTACAAGTACAAAATGACAATAATTAAACAGGGTAAAATAAGGAAACAGACAAAAAAAGACTAACCTTAAAGTGAGACTGGCCATGGTGCCCACCCGTGGTCAGGATCATGACAGTGCCCACCCCCCCACACACCCTCAAGAGGTGGGACCCAGACACCCCAGGGCAACACCAAACGGAAAAAGAAGCCCCCCACCCCCCACCCTCACAAGGAACAACCCCCCAACAAGAAAATCAACCCACCCCAGGGGGGGAGGAGGGGGAACCCAGGCACGGAGGGACCAAGACAAAACAACAATGAAAAAAACCAAACCGAAAACAATCATGATTCACAACCTGGACAATACGATGACCCAGACTAGAGGACCCCGGGGCATGAACTAAGGCAGTTCAGGCAGCCTGCCAGAGTCCCAGGACCACCAGGGCCTACAGCAGACCATGTCCGGTGGCCGTCCCGAGTTCCTGGACCACCTGTACAGAAGGCGTACCCCGTCAGGTGGCCTCCCAGAGTACATGAGCCACCGGTCTGCTGAACACCTCCAATAATGACTGCTGGCCAACGGTGGAGCCCGGCGATGGTGGTGGCTGACCAGTGAGGAGGCCAGACGAGGAAAGAGGCTGCTCTGCGGGAACCTCCAGTGAGGATGGGGAGTCCGCGATGACCTCAGGAGGAGGCGCCGAACCCGTGGTGACCTTGGACGGGGGCACAGCACCCACGGAGGCCTCAGGCAGAGGCGCAGTACCCTTGGAGGCCCCGGGCTGAGGCACATCACCCACGGAGACCCCGGACTGGGGCGTAGCACCCACGGCAGCCCCAGACTGGGACGCAGCACCCATGGCGGCCCCGGACTGGAGCGTAGCACCGACGGTGGCCCCAGACAGGTGCATAGCATCCATGGTGGCCCTCGGACTGGGGCATAGCACCCACGGCAGCCCCAGACTGGTGCATAGCATCCATGGTGGCCCCAGGCTGGAGCACAGCACCCACAGTGGCCCCGGACTAGGGTGTAACACCCACGACGGCCCAGACAGCAGCGTGGCATCCACGGAGACCTCAGACAAAGGGGGAGAACCCATGGAGACCTCTGACGGAGGGGGAGCACCCAGAAAAAGATATAGAAAAAAGAAAAAGAAACAGAAAAAGTTATAAATTTACAAGAAAAAAGTTGCAGATATCCAAGAAAATATTACCAGATTTACCAAAAAAAAAAAGTCATAAATGCATAAGAACAAAGTAACAAATTTAAAAGAATAAAGTAGCAAGTTTAAGAGACAGAAGTTTAAACTTTACAAGAAAAAAGTTAGTAAAAAATTGGAAGCTTAAGAGAAGAAAGTTACAACTTTGTAAGGAAAACAAGTTCAAGCTAATTTTAACTGTCTCCAAAAAATGGTGAGGGTGAGCTGTTGAATTGGCATACTCTGGTTTAGAGCCAAGAATGACTTTTACTGTTTTCACATATCGATGTGCATGAATTTAAAATGAAACCCAAGAAAACCCACAAAAACCCACACATGCAGCGAAGGATGAGGACTAGTCCCTGTTTTTACAAAAACTTCATCCCCCATTTTCCTGCTGCATATCTGCTTTATTTACTTTAAGATGCAACACACAAAAAAAATGTTCGATTTACATACCATGTAACTGGTTAAAGTTAAGATCATAGATTATAGCATTTTTTATGTAGCTGCTCTTATTGTGTGTTCCTTTGAGTTGAACATCTCTACATCAAGATCACATCCTGTTTGAGGTGAATCAGCCTAAAACATTTTCTCTGTACCTCTGATTATTGATCACACCAAACTGATTTATGAAGTTCTCTGTACCTGAATGTAATGAGCTGCTGTGGCATTAAAATCAAATTATGAACACAGAAACATTTGAGTCTCTCACACCAGTGTAACAACTGAAATCATTGCTATCACTCAAATAAGCTTTTTTCTAGCATCAACTTGCAGTCTTATGTAACATTTCATCATGTCAGTGTGTTTCAATATTAAAGAGTAATGCAGTAATCAGTCAGAATGGGAAGCGGTGTATTGATAGCAGGATTCAGAGGCACTGTTTGCTGTTTAAGTTTGTGATTTGTTTCCCCCCCAGTATGGATCACCATTTCTGATTCTGTGTTCAACATTGCTGAGGTCCATCCTGGTGGAGATGTCACACTGCTGTGCTCCAACTTTACCAGTTTCATTTCTCACATACACTGGTTCAAACTGAACAGAATCAACGCTACCTGCATCGCATCACTGAAGAGTTCTTATAGCAATGTGTCCTTCTGTGACGGATTTAAAGGTGGCAAATTTAAGATGACGTCCAACACATCTGTGCTGTTTCTCCGGATCAAACCAGTGAATTTTTCTGACTCTGGGTTGTATTTCTGTGGAGAGTACAATACTGGAAATGAAAAGCCAGTAATTTCCAGTGCGACATATCTGAAGGTTCAAGGTGAGAAAAACCACATTAGATTGAACATGTTACTTTATTTAGCTGTATCTCTTCTAACTTTAATATATTTTTCATTTTCATAGAGGTGTCTGGAAGTGTACATGTGACAACTTTTATCCTGGGCACCATTATCATTTTACTTGTAATGGTTGTCATTGTTCTGATTGTCAGAATCAAGAAATTTCGTACAGGTAGATATATGCATTTTATTGAACTTGATCATGTAAAGTGCTGCATAATTTACTGACAAATGTTAATGTTTCTGTCACACAGCACAAGGTGGAGGAAATATTTTACAATGCAGTGAGGTAAATTAACTGAATATTAAATGAAATCTTTATACAGTTTTAGTGCCTGTTTTTATTTCTTTTTTTCTTATAGAATATTGGTGATGATGCCTTGACCTATGCAGCTCTGAATTTCCAAACCAAAAGAAAAATGAGAAGGCCTGAGCCAAATGTGGTGAACACCGCCACAAGATAGATCGATAGAACAACAGGAACAGCAGGTCAGAGTGGACTGCATGCTTTCTTTTATTGGTCTGTATGTGGAGATTAGCACAAAGGAATTGCAACCACCTTCTGGAAATATAACTTTTAATAAAGATATCTTACATTCTATAATATCTGTAACTTTGACTCTCTCTTTCCCTTCTTGCTTGTGGTAAGGTTTATGATCATTCTGGTCTAGTTTCAAGTTTATCTTGAAAGTATTCCCTGTGTCATCCTTGTCTAGTCTCTCTTGGTCTTAGTATTAGTCTGAAAGTGTTTCCTGTGTTCTATTTTTGTTTAGTGTAACTTGATTTCCTATTTTATTTGGAAATGCAATTTCCTGTCAGTCCTCAGTTATGGTCTGCAGTTTACTCTTAGGTTAATTCTAGCGTGCGTTCAGTTCACAGAACAATTCGCCGAACATAGCTTGCAAGGCGAACTAACCTAAATGAATGGGCAGTTCTCAGTGAACAGTTTTTCTGTTTGGCTCGTGCATTCTGTAGTTGTGTAGATCTATTATGGTCCTCTGTCAGCCGGTTAGAGGACCATATTTATACAGTAACTGTGGCATAGACTGTAGCTTACTTCATATTACCAAAGAATTCTCCATTATACCCCCACCAAAAACAACACTTTGTGTCATATTGTTTTACTTACAAACTGACATAACCTCTACTCTTAATTTTTTTTTTTTTTTTTTTTTTTTTTGTTACTTATTTGTACCCGTAGGTAGATTTGGTTTGCAGTCTGGTGACAAGCCACCGGCTGCTGGTCGCTGTGTGCGTGAGCGCCCTAAACCTACATGTTTTTTTTTGGTATGCGGGAGGAAACCGGAGAAATCCCGGAGTAAACCCACGCAACACGGGGAGAACATGCAAACTCCACACAGCTCACTGTTGGTCGGGGGCTGGGATCGAACCTACGATCTCATGATCCCCGCGATCCCCCGGCCGAGGGTAAAACTGTGCTGCCACAGTGCTAAACCACTGCGCCACCGTGCAGCCCATTGACCCAAATTGATGGAATTGCTCTGAAAAGAAAAGAAAACAAAAAGGATTTTGCAAACTATCGTACCTAGCCACCATCTTTGTTCGCTATGCGAGTCACCTCCCTGAGGAGTTTGGCCAATGAGAAAACGGTTCGCGGCAAGCGTGTCGTTCAATTACGGAAACTAACAAACAATTCCGAACGGTTTTGTCAACTGAACGCAAGGCTGGTATTCCATCATTGGCGTTATTCCCTGCACTTGTGTCCTCACCTGTTGTGTGTTAATTATCTGCTCTCCATTAACTTGAGTTCTTTCTCACCACTCTGAGCAGCGACATTACCTGTACATGTTACAGATTAGATTAGATTAGATTAGATTAGATAGATACTTTATTTCGAACAAAAAAGTATAACAACATAGCCGCAAGGAGGAAAACATAATGCCTCGCATCTTAGATAAGATAAGATAAGATAAGATAAGCCTTTATTAGTCCCACAATGGGGAAATTCCAGGATTACAACAGCATAGGGATAGCAACACTCAGAGCAACAATCAGAAGGCAAGAAAAAACAACATCTAGTAAACATATGTCCATATTACTATAAATGTATATATATATAGACACACAGTGCAGAGCATTATGGCTGGTGAATGTGCAGCAGAAAGTCTAAGCTCTCTCTCCGCGGATGCAGCGGAGAACAAAGTGCAGAGTTTCCTTGGAGATAACAGGAAGTTGTGAAAGTGTGATCTTTTGTGTGTCAGAGACTGCTTGGAGGATCCTTTGTGTGTCAGAGACTGTGAGGGGGATGTTAAGGGATTAAGGAAGTGAATGCAATGTGACCTTTGATGTGAATGCAATGTTACTTTTGAGCTGTAGGGAGACCTGAGTATTTAAGGGACGAGTTTTGTCTGAGATGTCCTCTTTCTACTATGCTCATGTTGAAGGTGTGTAATAAACTGCTTGAGACAAACCTGCCTCGTCATTTACACACTCCACATTGGTGACCCAAGACGAAGCATGCAACACGAAGAGAATTCCCCGGAGCCAGCCTCGTTGGGAGCCCCCAGCCAAGCGTATGCCGTTACAATCCAGCTACCGGATTTTTGGCAGCACAATCCGCGCTCCTGGTTCCACCTGGTTGAGGCGCAATTCGTCCTCCGGGGGATATCGGTGGATGACACGAAATTCTACCATGTTTTCGCAAAGCTCGACACCGACACGGCTCAGCATGTGGAGAGCCTACTGGATCAGCCACCAGCCAGTGACAAATACGGCGCGTTGAAGGCCGCGCTCATCCAGCACTACACACTCTCGGTTGAGGAGAGAGCAGAGAGACTCCTGGCGCAGACCGGGTTAGGAGATTGCACGGCTATTGACCTGGTGGAGAGGATGCTGAGATTGAAAGGCTCGGACGACGACCACTTCATTTTTACCCACCTCTTCCTCAGGAACCTTCCGTCAGCGACGAGAGCGGCCCTGGCCAGTTCGCCGTTGCTGGCCAAGCAGGACTACTGTGCGCTGGCCCGGGAGGCACATCGGATCATCATGGCCAGCAGAGAGCTCGCGACCACGGCAGCAGCGACGGAGCTCAGCGCGATGGCCAGAGATGGCGGGGAGCAATTGATGGCGGTAGCAAAACCACCGACGACGGCGGCGGCAGGGGCCAAGGAACACGGAGGAGACACCCTTTGTTTCTACCACCGCCGCTTTGCAGAGAAGGCACACAAATGTATACCACCGTGCCAGTTCAAGCGCTCGTGAAACGCCAAGACAGGGGGTCAGTAGCAGCTGCGGCCCTCGGGGAGGAGAACAAGCAGCTCTACTTGACGGACGCACGCTCGGGGAGGCATTTCCTCGTGGACACCAGCGCCCAGTTGAGTTTCATCATGCCGTCCTACGCTGACCGGCTGGCAGGATCCAGCAGCCCCGAGATGGCAGCAGCAAACGGCTTGGAGATTAAGACCTTTGGTGAGAGGACTCTACTTCTGTCGCTACACGGCCGTGCATTTGAGTGGACTTTTGTCATAGCAGCATTGAATTTCAATATATTGGGGGCTGATTTTTTGGGCTCACATGGTTTGTTGGTTGATGTCGCTAACAGGCGCCTGGTTAATGCACTGTCTTTTGATTCTATTCCCCGTACAGCTCGAGCGTCCCGGCCAACAGTACAAGCCAATGTCACAGCTGCAAGCGGTAAGTTCCACACACTGCTCACTCAGTTCCCAGCACTCACGGTCCCGACATTTTCGGCAGCCGTCGCTAAACACGAGGTGGAACATTTTACTACCACCACCGGGCCGCCCGTTTTTGCAAAACCTCGGCGCTTGGATGCAGCTAAACTGGCCATAGCGCGCGAGGAGTTCGCCAACCTGGAGAGGCTGGGCATCATCAGGCGTTCAAACAGCCCATGGGCTTCCCCGCTACACATGGTCCCTAAAGCCGACGGTTTGTGGCGACCTTGCGGGGATTTCCGCAGGTTGAACAACACCACAGCGCATGACCGCTACCCGATCCCTCATATCCAAGATTTTTCTGTTCACTTGGCAGGAGCGCGCGTTTTTTCTAAAATAGACTTAGTCCGCGGTTACCACCAAGTCCCAGTGCACGCTGAGGACATACCCAAAACAGCGGTGATAACTCCGTTTGGTCTATTTGAGTTTTTCCGCATGCCATTCGGGCTTAAAGGGGCTGCACAGACGTTCCAACGCATGATGGATGCGGTGCTGCGTGATCTCCCTTTCGTATTCGTCTACCTGGACGATATCTTGGAAGCCAGCGCATCCGAAGACGAACACGAAAACCGCCTAACGGCAGTTTTCCGGAGGTTGGGAGAGCATGGTTTAATAATGAACCCAGCGAAGTGTCAGTCCGGGATGACGCAGATTGATTTTTTTTGGGGCACCACGTCTCTCCCGGAGGAGTGGTTCCGCTGCCTGACAAAGTGCGCGCGGTAGCAGATTTTCCCCGACCGCAAACGGTCAGGGCGTTACAGGAGTTTTTGGGAATGGTGAATTTTTATAACCATTTCCTCCCCCGCGCAGCGCAGCTCATGCAACCGCTGTACGCTGCGCTCAACAAACAGAAACCCGCGAATAAGATCAAATGGTCCCCGGAGCATGAGTGGGCGTTCTCGGAAGTCAAGGCAGCCCTGGCAAACGCTGCGTTGTTGGCACATCCAGACCCAACGGCCCGCATAGCGCTCACTACTGACGTGTCAGATGTGGCCATAGGGGCGGTCGTGGAGCAGCGTGTAGCCGGGGCTTGGCAGCCGCTCGCCTTTTTCAGCAGGACTTTGAGCGATAGTGAACGTAAATACAGCGAGTTTGACAGGGAGTTGCTGGCTCTCCACTTGACCATTCGCCACTTCCAGTTCTGGCTGGAAGGGTGCTGTTTTACCGCGTTCGTTGACCACAAGCCACTAACATTCACGATGGCCAAGGTTTCAGAACCGTGGTCGGGCCGGCAGCAGAGACAGCTGGCCGCGATCTCAGAGTTTACTACCAATATTCAGCATGTGTCAGGTAAACTGAATGTAGTGGCAGACTGCCTCTCCCTGGTCCGCGTGGGGATAGATTACACAGCCATGGCCGTGGAGCAGGTTAGTGACACGGATGTGCGTGCGCTCCAGTCTGGACCAACAGGGTTAAGGCTGGAGAGCAGGGTGCTGCAAGACGGTATGCCCCCCCCTAATCTGCGATGTCTCCACTGGGCGACCGCGTCCCATGGTACCGGCCGCGTGGCGCCACCGTGTTTTTGACTCGGTTCATTCTTTAGCGCACCCGGGAGTGCACGCGTTGGTCAAGATGGTGGGAGAGAAATTTGTGTGGCCGAGCCTTCGCAAACAAGTGAAAGAGTGGGCAGCAGCCTGCATGGCGTGCCAATGAGCCAAAGTACACAGACACACGACGGCTCCCTTGGAGCCGTTACACATCCCAGCTAAGAGGTTCAACCATGTTCACGTGGACCTCGTGGGCCCCCTCCCCCCATCACAGGGGTGCACGTAACTTCTGACGGTGGACCGCACCACGCACTGGCCGGAGGTGGTTCCACTGGCGTCAACCACAGCCGAGGAGGTGGCGCGTTTTTAACAGCATGGGTGGCGCATTTTGGAGTCCCGTCGGACATTACGTCCGACAGAGGCCCTCAATTTGTTTCCGAACTTTGGTCAACAATGGCCCGCAGCCTGGGTGTCACAATTCACTGCACAACCGCGTTTCATAGGTCATTGAAAGCAGCTCTCAGGGCATCACTGATGGATGCAAATTGGGTAGACAAGCTACCGCGGGTTTTATTGGGGTTACGTTCTGTGACTAAAGAGGACTTGGAGGCTTCCCCAGCTGAACTCGTTTTTGCGCAGCCACTTCGGCTGCCCGGGGAGTTTCTCCCAGATAATCCTGCGCCGGGCAGCTCCCCGTCTCAGCTATTGCAGCGTAGCATTGACACAGGCACGCTGCCAGGCCCTGTCCACCACAGTTTCCCGTGCGTTTTTGTACCTAAAACTTTGAAAAACGCAGAGTTTGTTTTTGTCAGACACGATGCACATTGCCCCCCACTGCGACCACCTTATGATGGATCGTTCAGAGTGCTGGAAAAAGGGGACAAGCATTTTTTGCTAGATTTGGGGGGTAGGAGGAAAAAGGTTGGCATAAACAGACTCAAAACCGCTTTTGTTGTGGCGGACGAGCAAGTGCTGTTGGCCAGGGCCCCTCGGCGTGGAAGACCCCCACAGGGAGCTTCCCAGAGTAAAATTTCCCCAGAACACCCGCAGGGACTGACAAAAGGTTTTCACCCACAGACAGCAGTTCCCCAGCATGACAGCGCCACGGAGGCGGTGAATCCTGGTTACAGCAGATACGGGAGAAGACTGTAGCCCAAGCAGCATGTGGATTGATGTGTAATGATTCTGTCACAGCATGCAGACTGTTATTCTTTTGTTCGATCCAATATGCTCGGGGGGGGGGGGGGGTAGCCGCCAGGGGGAAAACATAATGCCTTGCATCTTAGATAAGAACAAAGTGCAGAGTTTCCTTGGAGATAACAGGAAGTTGTGAAAGTGTGATCTTTTGTGTGTCACAGACTGCTTGGAGGATCCTTTGTGTGTCAGAGACTGTGAGGGGGATGTTAAGGGATTAAGGAAGTGAATGCAATGTGACCTTTGATGTGAATGCAATGTTACTTTTGAGTTGTAGGGAGACCTGAGTATTTAAGGGACGAGTTTTGTCTGAGATGTCCTCTTTCTACTATGCTCATGTTGGAGGTGTGTAATAAACTGCTTGAGACAAACCTGCCTCGTCATTTACACACTCCACAACAAAAACAAAACAAATGACAAATGCAATAAAGTAACAGTATACAGTGTTCGAAAGGGAGAAGGAAGAAGTGAACACTTATTAATTCCATCTCTTCTTTTCCATAAATACACACATGTGAATTATATACAAATTACCACCTTTAAGACCCCAAGTAAACAATTTACTGTATTTTTTACATATCAAAATTAACACCCATCCATCCTAACATACATTGATGTCCATACATCAAAACCAGCCTCAAACAACACAGATATACACAGTGCTGTCCCACCCACCATTCCATAGTGTCCCATAATGTCCCAGAGTGAGCATAGTGAATCGTACATATAAATACTACCCTTCTAACATATATCCTTTCAGCAAATAATGTTTATACCTCTTTTTGAATTGATTTCTGTTTGTACATAGTTTCAGTTTCGCCGGCTCCAGACTGTTCCACAAATCCACTCCACAGACAGATATACACATACTTTTCTTGGTTGTTCGTATCTTGGGTTTTGTAAAGTTTAAGTCTCCTCTCAAATTATGATCATTGTCTCTTTTTTTAAATATTTTTTGTATATTAGTTGGGGGTTGATTATTAATTGCCCTGTACATTACTTGTGCTGTCTGAAATTTAACTAAATCAATGAACTTTATGACATGTGACTTTAAAATCAACAAATTGGTATGGTCTCTATATCCTACATTGTTTATTATCCGTATAGCTCTTTTTTGTAATGTGCATATTGACTGTAGGTTGGTCTTGTAGGTGTTTCCCCAGACTTCTACACAGTAGTTAAGATAAGGTAAAAACAGTGAATTGTACAGTAAGACCAATGATTTATAGTCCAAGACGTGTCTTGTCTTCCCCAGTATGCCTATACATTTTGCTAACTTGGCCCGGATGTGACTGATGTGAGGTTTCCAGCAGATTTTATTGTCTAGCGTCACCCCTAGAAACTTATTTTCCTGTACTGTTTCTATTCTGGTATCATCTATTGTTACCATTATTTCATGATTTATTTTATAATTTCCAAACAACATAATCTTTGTTTTTTTTAGATTTAGAGATAATTTATTTTTGTTGAACCACTGCGTTAACTTTTTCATTTCAGTTGTGACCACCTCTAAAACCTGCTGCAAATTCTCACCAGTGCAAAGGATATTTGTGTCTTCCGCAAACAAAATAAATTCCAGAATTTTTGATACTTGGCATATGTCATTTATATACAAAATAAAGAGTATGGGTCCCAAAACTGACCCCTGGGGCACACCACAAGTGATGTCCATGAAGGGTGATTTGTGCTCACCAATTTGTACAAATTGTTGTCTGTTACTTAAATAACTTTCCACCCAACTCAGTCCTACCCCTCTTATCCCATACCTTTCCAGTTTCCTTAGTAGTATTTTGTGGTCAATGGTGTCAAAAGCTTTCTTTAAATCTATAAATACTCCTACAGCAACTTTTTTTTTTTTTTATCTATACAACTAGTAATTTCTTCTATAAGTTCGATCAGTGCCAAAGATGTAGATTTATCTGCTCTAAAACCATACTGGCTATCTGTAAGGAGGTTGTGTTTTTCAATGAAATCATCCAGTCTCTTAGTGAAGATTTTTTCAAGTATTTTGGAGAATTGTGAGAGTAAAGAGACTGGCCTGTAATTTGTGAAACAATGACTGTCTCCTGTTTTGTATAGAGGTATTACTTTTGCTATTTTCATTTTGTCTGGAAATTTACCAGTTTGAAATGACAGGTTACAGATGTAAGTGAGTGGCTTAACAATTCCTTCAATTACTTTTTTCACTATTGTCATGTTAATTTCATTCCAGTCCGTTGATTTTTTGTTCTTAAATTTATTCACAGTCTCAATAATTTCCTTTTCAGTAACTGCACCCAAAAAGATTGTGTTTGGATTTCTATCTTCTATTTCATTTACAGAACCACTATTGTTTGTTTCTGGTGTCACTATTGATTTTGCTAATTCAGGACCAACGTTTACAAAAATTTTATTGAAACCACTGACCACATCCTCCATATTATTTATCAAATTGCCATTTTCAATAAAATATTCTGGATAATTAACATTCTTAGGTTGATTACTGATAATCCCATTGAGTACTTGCCATATTCCTCTTAAGTTATTTTTGTTATCCTCTAATATTCTGTTGTAATATTCTTTCTTACAGGTCCTCATTATAGTAGTAAGCTTATTTTTATATCTTTTATATTTGATCTCAGCCTCCACTATGATGTTTATCCTCATTCCCTGTATCTCCTGGATAATTTAGATCTCCTTGTGTTCAGTTTATTGTAGTTTGAGTTCTGGCCCCTGACACGTGCTTTGTGTCCAATAAATCATTGTGAACTGGAATATGCCTGCATCTTGGGTCCTCTTGCCTGTTCCTTGCTCCAACACATAACAGAATGGGATTCTAATAAGTATTTTTTGTAAAAACTAAATCACCTGGAAGTTGGTCAGAAAAGTGCTCTTCAGTTTTAACAACAGTGCTTCTGTGGGATTGTTACCACTCTATTTATTTATGTCTCTCAACCATACCATGACAATGCAAGTAGGTATAATGCAAAAATGACCATTAAACACTTGATTTTTAAAAGAAAAAAAAATGCGTTGTTCGTAAATGAACTTTTTGAAAACATCCACAAATTCATTAGAATTTCCAACCATCCATCCATCTTCTACCGCTTATCCGAGGATCCACAACACGGGGGCGGCAGTCCAAGCAGAGAAGACAAACTGCTACTTACTTCACATAGCGTCATGATCCATCCTGCAGGTGGTGAACCCACTGGAGGGCAGACCCATGTGGCTTGTTGTGTACCCTGGGTCCTTGTAACTTTTTCATGGGGATCTCATCAGAATTTTACAAATATATTTCTGTTTTAAGGTGCGTTTACACAAAACGCGAAGACATGCAAATTCACACATTCGTGTGTTTGCGTCCGAGGGATAGCGCTAACTAGTAATGGCCCTGAGATTCTGCCATCACTGGAGTAAAAGCTTCAACATTGGAGAGTACTGCAAACTAGTGTGAAAATGAGACTGACACCTGCAGACAGATGGACCGGGAGCTCTGCAGCTGAATCGGCGTGTCGAGTTTTTTACCCATGGACTCTGCCATGGACATGCTAACAAGGCTAGCAGGCTAGCAATGTAAACAACCCATCATCCAGGTGAGATTTTGGAGGAAGGGACAATTTTTTAAGGTGAGACCCCCGTCGGATAAGATAAACCTATGCATGACGGTGTGCTGGGGATTTCCACAGCAGGTTGAACACAGCTGCAGAAGTTATAAAGGCAACTCTGCCCATCTGTAACTCGCTCAGATGGTGAATTCACATCTATTCACGTGTTTACATTGAGTTAAAATGTAATCACACCACACGGAAAATTCGCCCGTTCGTGTTTGGTCTGAACGCACCTTTAATCATTTCAATCAGAGTCATGCATATGAACACATGCAAAAATTATAGCAGGTATTGAATTAGAATAATGTGAAAAAGTTATTTTTTTCCAACCTAATTCAAAACCTTTCACACAGTCAATATTAATTGCACAGGGAAGTATATCAAGCCTTACAGAATTTTTAGGGCGGCGCGGTGGAAGAGTGGTTAGCACTGCGGCAGCACAGCAACTCACCCTTGGCCGGGGATCCTGGGTTCGATCCCAGCCCCCGACCAACAGTGATCTGTGTGGAGTTTGCATGTTCTCCCCGTGTCTGTGTGGGTTTACTCCAGGATTTCTCCGGTTTCCTCCCACATGCCAAAAACATGCAAGTTAGGTTAATTGGCATCAAACTGGGGATTCTAAATTGTCCTTAGGTATCTGTGAGAGTGTATGGTTTTCTGTCTCTCTGTGTTGGCCCTGCGATGGACTGGCGATCTGTCCAGGGTGGACCCTGCCTCTCGCCCAAAGATGCTGGGATAGGCTCCAGCCCTTCCGCGACCCGAAAAGGATTAAGCAGAAGAAGATGAATGAATGACTATATTTTTTAATCAACAGATCATGATGTTCTAATTTAATGAGATGCACTTGTAGCCATATTAGGTAACACATTAAACTTCCTACTATTATTTTTATTCAGAATAGTTTCCCTGAAAAGCTTTTGGTTTCTGTCTATCTTGGCCTTGCACCCGTATTTTTCTGACACCCATTGCTCTGAGCAGCCTTGGATAACTTTACAAAGCACAAGCATCTTTATGAACTTATTAACAGTGAACACTCCAGGCTGAACAGAGTGGCATCAGCTCCTTTACTGGGTAATTATTTATATTATAAAAGCGATAACTGAAAATGCACAAAAATTCACAAACCTATTTATTTCAAAATAGTTCAAAGGCCAGTTGATTAATTTATTACAGAATTACAAAGCTGCCACAATGGAGGAAAACAAGCTCCTTATTATAAGAAACAGCTCCTTTTGTTTTTCTTTTGTTGGCAGCTGTACATTTCCATGATTGCCCCACTAATTAGCCTACAATTAGGGAGGGATCATGTGTTTCTGAACCCTCCCTTAGTTATGCTGCTAATAGGTTTAGTCAGCCGGGGGACCTCCAGTAATGCACTGGGCCTCACTCCTTTCTTCACTCTCAATGAAATATATTTTTTTTTGCTGGTCATTAACATCTGTTTGTTCTCTCCCATAGATTGAGTCCCCATCTTGCTGTTTGCTCTCTACATGTCTGTTCTTTTCATCTTCTCTGTCCCCTCACCCCCCAGCCAGTCACAGCAGATGACTGCCCCTCCCTCAGCCTGGTTCTGCTGGAGGTTTCTTCCTGTTATAAGGGAGTTTTTCCTCTCCACCATCGCCAAGTGCTTGCTCACAGGGGATCGCCTGATTGCTGGGGTCTTTCTGCAGCTGTGGGGGTTCCCCCTACAGTTGATAGTGCTATGAGATGACTGTTGTTGTGAAATGGCGCTATATAAATAAAGTTGAATTGAATTGAATTGAATTAATAATTCTAGTAATGCAACCTGGAGGTTCTGAAGTCAAGTCAACTTTATTTATGTAGTACATTTTAAAACAACTTCCCATGACTAAAGTGTTGTACAGATAACACACACATTCTATGACTAAAGGGGTCATTGACTATATACCCTATAGTTGACAAAGATGGCGCCAGTGTATGGGGCTGACCGTCTGTCTCTGACAGCTTTGCTTGTTTTTTTACTGTTTTTAACCACTGGCATTCAAGAAATCAAGTCCTTACTTGTGTACGACCGCCAAACATTGTTGAATCTTAGACTTCTGGCCGAGGATCTTACTTCGTCTGATTATGGTGGACAGAAGCCTCTGCTCCTGTCAGATATCCTGCTTTACCTGTATCGGGCCTCAGCCCCTCTCTCCAAGAAAAGGCAGAGGCGGAGGCCTCACCGTCGCCGTGGGAAACGCAGCTGTCGGCTGGTGAAACTGAAGGCCTGCCTGGCACATTCCTTCTCTGTTCCCCGGACTCCGGGCGGATTATGTCCCCGGGTTTCTGTGTCCTGGCATTCCCTGGATCCTGCTGATGCCTGCCTGGTCCCTGTGACTGGCCTTGGTGAGGTGATCCGGCCCCGGCGCTGCTACTCTCCCCGGCCTCGTCAGCGTGGGGTAAATCCCTGGCACCTGAGACCACTGCGGCACATTTCCTGTTCTGCTGAGGCCCAGGCTCCAGCTCCAGCCCGGATTGGCCTGGTAAACGCCAGATCACTGGCAAATAAAACTTACATCCTGAAGGATTCCATCATCTCCCGGAAACTGGATTTCTTTTTCGTTGCGGAGATCTGGCAGACTGTGTGTGAACTCTCTGCTCTGTCTGAAGTTTTACCCCCAGGTTACTGTTATTTTAATTCCCCGCGGACATCAGGACGAGGAGGAGGAATGACAACTGTTTACAAAAATGACAATAAATGTCAGCAGTGCTTTTAACCTTCTCCATTCTCCAGCTTTGAACTGACTTTCTTTGAGGTGGGTCGAATAAACCCTGTACTGTGTGCTGTCATATACAGACCACCCAAATATAATAAGGACTTTTTAAATGATTTTGCCATTTTCTTGGCTGGTATTGTTACAAATTATGATTGTGTTCTTATCATTGGAGATTTTAACATACATGTATGTTGTCCTGATAAGCTGCTGGTGAAAGACTTTTTAAATCTCATTGATTCTCTAAATCTGGTGCGGTCCGTGACTGGTGGTGCTACTCACGAGCACGGACACACGTTAGATCCTGTCCTCTCGTATGGCCTGTCTGTTTTTTGATTTAGAAATCTGTGACACTGTATTGTCCGACCATATGCCTGTATTATTTGAGGCTGATCTGTCATGCGCTGCAGCTAAAACTCGCGCTCCTGCTCAGCGCTGACAGATTTTTAACCCTTCCACTGCCATTCAGTTCTCCGCTGCCTTTGACCAGCTCTGTGTCCCTCCTGGTTCCATCTCATCTGTGGAGGAACTCAGCTCCTGGTTTCACTCCTCCTGCCAAATCATCTTGGACTCTGTGGCTCCACTGAAAACCAAGCAGCCTGGATCCAAACCGGAGCCGTAGTTCAATGACAGAACTGGTGCAATCAGACAGGAGTGGCGCAGAGCTGAACGCAGATGGAAGAAGGACAAACTGCAGGTGTCACTGCAGATTTTAAAAGACTGCTGGCGTCAGTATCAAAATACTGTCAAGCAGGAAAAAAGCAAATATTTTGCTAATTTTGTTTTATCTCATTGTCATAATCAACGTGTTTTATTTAACACTTTTGACTCTGTTCTTAACACCCCACAGACTGACTGTCTGGAGCCTCCTCTGAGTTATGCAATGATTTTATGAACTTTTTTAATGATAAGGTGGACACCACCAGGGCTCTCATCTCACCTCCTGCCTCTGATCCCTCTGTCTCTGTCCCTTGTTATGCTGTTTTTAATCAGTTGAACCTGTGACTGTCTCATTTTTAGAGGATGTGGTTCCCCACATTAAGCCCTCAGGGTCTCCCTGTGATGCTGTCCCTCCTAGACTTTTTAAAGAGGTGCTTCCCAGTATAGGCCGGTCAGTTCTCACCATCTTGAACAGCAGCCTGTCATCTGGTGTAGTTCCTGCAAATTTTAAACATGCAGTAGTACAGCCCTTGATTAAGAAACCTGGTCTCGATCATACCATGTTGGCAAATTTTAGGCCTATTTCCAAGCTGCCATTTCTCTCAAAAATTTTAGAGAAAATTGTCTATATGCAGCTGAAATATTTTTTGGATGAACACGGTATTTTGGAGGTTTTTTAATCTGGTTTCAAAGCTCTTCATAGCACAGAGACAGCCTTGTTAAGAGTTTTTAATGATATTCTCCTAGCATTTGATTCAGGTGAATATGCTGTTCTTGTGTTGCTTGATTTAACTGCTGCCTTTGACACAGTGGACCATGATGTTTTAATTTCTCGTTTGCAGCACCTAGTGGGTATTTGTGGCACTGCTCTCAAATGGTTTAGGTCCTATCTGGCAGACAGCAGTTTTAAAGTTAGCATGTCTGGGTTTGAATCCTCTTCTGCTCCGCTTCCATACAGGGTCCCACAGGGGTCAATTCTTGGGCCCATGCTTTTTTCTTTGTACATACTTCCACTGGGCTCCATTTTTAAAAAGCATGGTATCTCCTTCCACCTGTATGCTGATGACTGTCAGATTTATGTCACTCTAAAACAGAAAGCTGCCTCATCAGTAAACTCACTCCTGGCATGCATTGAAGACATAAAGTCTTGGATGGCCCTAAACTTCCTAAATTTTAATGATAAGAAGACAGAAGTGATGGTGTTTGAGCCTAGTGGCTCCTGTGAGTCCCCTCCTGTATACTTGGGCCCCCTTACTCCTTATGTCAAATCCACAGCTAGGAACCTTGGTTTTATCATGGACAGTGATTTTAAATTAGACACACAGATTCGTTCTGTGGTAAAATCTAGCTTCTTTCATCTAAGGCATTTAGAAAAAAGTCAAACCCATTCTCTCTAGACTGCACCTGGAAACAGTAATCCATGCTTTTATTTCATCTCGGCTAGATTACTGTAACACATTTTACACCGGTTTCAGCCAGTCATCTCTTTCCCATCTGCAGCTGGTTCAAAACACCACTGCTCGTCTTTTAACAGGTACACCTGGAAGAGATCACATCACACCCATCTTAGCTTCACTCCACTGGATGTCTGTGCATTTTAGAGTTCATTTTAAAATTCTTTCATTTATTTTTAAATCCTTGAATGGTCTTGCTCCGCCTTACCTCTCTGAGCTTCTGCATCCCTACGCTTCCACCCGGTCCCTCAGATCAGCTGAACAGCTGCTTCTGGGGGTGCCAAAGGCGAGGCGCAAGCTCAGCGGGGACAGAGCCTTTTCGATCATGGCCCCCAGGTTATGGAATGATTTACCCCAGGACAGTAGACAAGCACCTTCACTGTCCATTTTTAAAACCCGTCTTAAAACACACTTTTACTCCCTAGCCTTCGACCCAGTATGAGACATTGATTTTATTGAATGAAATGGATTTTTATTTATTTATTTTACCTTTTATTTTATTTATGAATTTATTTATTTTTTTTACTGTGGTTCTTGTGTTAGCACCCTTTGTGTTAGTGCCCTACTTTTATGTTCTCTTGCTGTACAGCACTTTGTGTAGCGAGTGTTGTTTTTAAAGTGCTTTATAAATAAAGTTGATTGATTGATATATCAATATCTCTACCTATCTATCTATATTGACACCACTGACCACAGAATACTTCTAAGTAAACTGGAAAGGTATGGGATAAGAGGGGTAGGACTGAGTTGGGTGGAAAGTTATTTAAGTAACAGACAACAATTTGTACAAATTGGAGAGCACAAATCACCCTGCATGGACATCACTTGTGGTGTGCCCCAGGGGTCAGTTTTGGGACCCAAACTCTTTATATTGTATATAAATGACATATGCCAAGTATCAAAAATTCTGAAATTTATTTTGTTTGCGGATGACACAAATATCCTTTGCACTGGTGAGAATTTGCAGCAGGTTTTAGAGGTGGTCACAACTGAAATGGAAAAATTAACGCAGTGGTTCAACAAAAATAAATTATCTCTAAATCTAAAAAAAACAAAGATTATGTTGTTTGGAAATTATAAAATAAATCATGAAATAATGATAACGATAGATGATACCAGAATACAAACAGTACAGGAAAATAAGTTTCTGGGGGTGACGCTAGACAGTAAAATCTGCTGGAAACCTCACATCAGTCACATCCGGGCTAAATTAGCAAAATGTATAGGCATACTGGGGAAGACAAGACACATCGTGGACTATAAATCATTGGTCTTATTGTACAATTCATTGTTTTTACCTTATCTTAACTACTGTGTAGAAGTCTGGGGAAACACCTACAAGACCAACCTACAAGCAATATGCACATTACAAAAAAGAGCTATAAGGATAATAAACAATGCAGGATATAGAGACCATACCAATTCGTTGTTCTTGAAGTCACATGTCATAAAGTTCATCGATTTAGTTAAATTTAAGACAGCACAAGTAATGTACAGGGCAATTAACAATCAACTCCCAACTAATATACAAAAAATATTTAAAAAAAGAGACAATGATCATAATTTGAGAGGAGACTTAAACGTCACAAAACCCAAGATACGTACAACCAAGAAAAGTATGTGCATATCTGTCTGTGGGGTGGATTTGTGGAACAGTCTGGAGCCGGAACTGAAACTATGTACAAACAGAAATCAATTTAAAAAGAGGTATAAGCACCATTTGTTGAAAGGATATATGTTAGAAGGGTAGAATTTATATGTACGATTCATTATGTTCACTCTGGGACATGATGGGACACTATGGAATGGTGGGTGGGACAGCACTGCGTGTATCTGTGTCGTTTGAGACTGGTTTTGAAATATAGACTTCATTGTATGTTAGAATGGACAGGTGTTAATGTTGATCTGTAAAAAATACAGTAAATTGTTTACTTGGGGTATTAAAGGTAGTAATTTGTATAAAATTCACATGGGTGTATCGATGGAAAAGAGGAGTTGGAATTAATAAGTGTTCACTTCTTCCTTTTCCCTTTCGAACAGTGTATACTGTAACTTTATTGCATTTGCTATTTGCTTGTTTTTTGTTATATTTTTTGTGTTCGAAATAAACTATCTATCTATCTATATATATATGCACACACACACACACACACACACACACACACACACACACACACAGAATGCATCTGGAAAGTATTCCCAGTGCTTCACTTTTTCCACATTTTGTTATGTTACAGCCTTATTCCAAAATGGATTAAATTCCTTTTTTCCCTCAAAATTCTACACACAAACACCCCATAATGACAATGTGAAAAAAAGTTTTGATATTTTTGCAAATTTATTAAAAATAAAAAACCAAGAAATCACATGTACATAAGTATTCACAGCCTTTGCGCAGTACTTTGCTGATACACCTTTGGCAGCAATTACAGCCTCAAGTCTTTTTGAATATAATGCCACAAGCTTGGCACAATTATATTTGGGCAGTTTTGCACATTCCTCTTTGCAGCACCTCTCAAGCTCCATCAGGTTGGATGGTAAGCGTCGGTGTACAGCCATTTTCAGATCTTTCCAGAGATGTTCAATTGGATTCTAGTCTGGGCTCTGGCTGGGCCACTCAAGGACATTCACAGAGTTGTCCTGAAGTCACTCCTTTGATATCTTGGCTGTGTGCTGAGGGTCGTTGTCCTGCTGAACGATGAACCGTCGCCTCAGTCTGAGGTCAAGAGCACTCTGGAGCAGGTTTTCATCCAGAATGTCTCTGTATATTGCTTCATTCATCTTTTCCTCAGTCTTGACTAGTCTCCCAGTTCCTGCCACTGAAAAACATCCCCACAGAATGATGCTGCTATCACCATTGGCATGGTCATGAGCGGTGCCTGGTTTCCTCCAAACATGATGCCTGGCATTCATGCCAAAGAGTTCAGTCTTTGTCTCATCAGACAAGAGAATTTTGTTTCTCATGGTCTGAGAGTCCTTCAGGTGCCTTTTGGCAAACTCCAGGTGGGCTGCCATGTGCCGTTTGCTCAGGAGTGGCTTCCATCTGGCCACTCTACCATACAGGCCTGATTGGTGGATTGCTGCAAAGATGGTTTTATATATATATATATATATATATATATATATATATACATAGATAGATAGATATAGATATGGATATATTACGGACATTTGTGGGGTTGTTTGCAGGTGATGGGTGTGGTTTGATGGATGGTTTTCTGTCTTTGCAGTATTATTTTTCTACCACTAGACTGTGCTCTTGTGCAATCATGTCTTTTGCCAGTATGGATTACTGGTTGCCTTGGAAACAACAGCTGTTTTTTTTTGTTTATTTTTTTTAATTTTTTTTTGCTGTCTAAAAAAACATTTTCTTGGTCCGTGGAATAAAGGTTTTTCGTGAAATTTTCAGAGTCTGTCTACTCTCTGCCAGCTACACACACACACACACACACACACACACACACACACGCGCACGCGCGTGTGTGTGTGTGTGTGTAATCTCCCAAAAATGTGACAGCCCAAAAGAAAGAAAAAAAAAAATCTCCTAATTGAGACATTTACTGTTCTTAATTTTCTGCTCCATGCATAATCATTCTCCAGGATTTATTGGTTCACTTCCATTGTGGGAATCAAACAGCGCTGATGTTGTGTCAAAAAGTAAATGACATTTAACGTGATTTTATGTTATTTTAATGGAAAGAGGTGTAACAGTCAAAATATAATCACCCATCATTTTATTTATATGATGATTCATTAATATTTTTTTTTTTTTTAATTCCATCCACATTCACATTTTAATTGCAGACTTGGTGTTGGAGTCTATCCACCTTATTCCTAGGCCCCATGATGCCTTGCGTGGATAATGGTAGCAACTTCCGGTACTACTTTAGAGCATATGGTTGTCACTGAAACGGGACACTTTTCCTTGTTAAAAATCAATGACTTCGGCATCAGAAATCTGGGAACACGGCCTCTTGCACCTCAAAACAGTAATATAATCTTACCATTTCCCATATCGAGGGATGGGAAGACAACCTTAAAAAGTGGCCTCGTAGATAGTAGCTCCGTTAGTCCTTCTGGAAGGTTCTCCTCTGTTCACAAAGCAATGCAGGAGCTTTAACAGAGTGACCATCGGGTTCTTGGTCACCTCCCTGACTAAGGCCCTTCTCCCTCGATCGCTGTTTAGACGGCCGGCCAGCTCTAAGAAGAGACCTGGTGGTTCTGAACTTCTTTCATTTAAGGATGATGGAGGCCACTGTCCTCATTGGGAACCTTCAAAGCAGCAGAACTTTTTCTGTACCTTTCCCCAGATTTGTGCCTCGAGACAATCCTGTCTCGGAGGTCTACAGACAATTCCTTTGACTTCATACTTGGTTTGTGCTCTGACATGGACTGTAAACTGTGGGACCTTATATAGACAGGTGTGTGCATTTCAAAATCATGTCCAATCAACTGAATTTACCACAGGTGGACTCGAATTAAGCTGTAGAAACATCTCAAGGATGATCAGTGGAAACAGGATGCACCTGAGCTGAATTTTGAGCTTCTTGGCAAAGGCTGTGAATACTTATGTACATGTGATTTCTGAGTTTTTTTGTTTTTTTGTTTTTTTTAAATCTGAAAAAATCTGAAAAAAAAACACAACTTTTTTCACATTGTCATTATGGGGTATTGTGTGTACAATTTTGAGGAAAAAAATGAATTTAATCCCTTTTGGAATAAGACTGTAAAATAACAAAATGTGGGAAAAGTGAAGTGTTGTTAATACTTTCCGGAAGCACTGTATGTATATATATATATATATATATATATATATATATATATATATATATATATATAGATATATATAGATATATACTGTATATATATATATAGATATATACTGTATATATATATATATATATATAGATAGATAGATAGATAGATAGATTATGGACATTTGTGGGGTTGTTTGCAGGTGATGGGTGTGGTTTGATGGATGGTTTTGTGTCTTTGCATTATTATTTTTCTACCACTAGGCTGTGCTCTTGTGCAATCATGTCTTTTGCCAGTATGGATTACTGGTTGCCTTGGAAACAACAGCCGTTTTTTTTTGTTGTTTTTTTTAATTTTTTTTGCTGTCTGAAAAAACATTTTCTTGGTCCGTGGAATAAAGGTTTTTTGTGAAATTTTCAGTCAGAGTCTGTCTACTCTCTGCCAGCTACACACACACACATGTATGTACGGTATGTGTGTGTGTGTGTGTGTGTGTGTGTGTGTCTGTCTGTCTGTCTGTCTGTGTGTGTGTGTCTGTGTGTCTGTGTGTGTGTATAATCTCCCAAAAATGTGACAGCCCAAAAGAAAGAAAAAAAAATCTCCTAACTGAGAAATTTACTGTTCTTAATTTTCTGCTCCATGCATAATCATTCTCCAGGATTTATTGGTTCACTTCCATTGTGGGAATCAAACAGCGCTGATGTTGTGTCAAAAAGTAAATGACATTTAACGTGATTTTATGTTATTTTAATGGAAAGAGGTGTAACAGTCAAAATATAATCACCCATAATTTTATTTATATGATGATCCATTAATAGTTTTTTTTTTAAATTCCATCCACATTCACATTTTAATTGCAGACTTGGTGTTGGAGTCTATCCACCTTATTCCTAGGCCCCATGATGCCTTGCGTGAATAATGGTAGCAACTTCCAGTACTACTTTAGAGCATATGGTTGTCACTGAAACGGGATACTTTTCCTTGTTAAAAATCAATGACTTTGGCATCAGAAATCTGGGAACACGGCCTCTTGCACCTCAAAACAGTAATATAATCTTACCATTTCCCATGACTATCGAGGGATGGGAAGACGACCTTAAAAAGTGGCCTCGTAGATTGTAGCTCCGTTAGTTAGCGCCACTGCTAAGATGCTAACGTTGTAAACAAATGGCCCCTGCAGGTGAAATAAGTCACTTTGAGAACATTTTCAAAACTGATGTAACGTTATTTCCATATTATGTATTGAAAGCCCTTCAAAATGATATTTAATTTGTGGGAAGAGCGCAAAAACTGGAATTTCCCCATTGTGGGACTAATAAAGGCTTATCTTATCTTATCTTATATCTTATCTTATTAAAAACTGACCCAGAAAAGGACGATTTGTTTATATTTTAGGTAGGTTGAAAACTTGTGTTCAATCGATCAGGAGTTACGTCTTCTGCAAAAACATAGGTATTTTAGAAAGTACAATTTCTCAGCTTTCCAATAATACCAGGAACTCATGGGGTTTTCTCGGGACTTTGCTGCTCCCAAACAAAGAAAGAGTCATGATTTATGACTTCTCGTTGCCTGTACTCATAATGACGCGGTGGGCATTCCAACCAGAACGTCTCCACCGCAGTAAAGTTGGCTGCATTTTGTTAAAATATGTTGGACATAATCAAATTTACCTTAGAGCAGATGTAAACCACAACACCATGCTTGATGTCGTCTGTCACCGTGTGGTGAAAAGCCTCCATTTATGCAGTCTATGGAACAACCACAAACGCCAAAACATTCAAAAAATACAAAAACTAGAAGAGCTGAAATTAGCTGCTGTCACGGCTGGCCCTCACGAGCCAGCATAAGACGCCTCAGTTCAGTAAATTGCAGTTCAGTTCTTTTATTTATAAAGCACAGGACTTAGGTGTACAACATAACTTTGCCACGCAGGCTTCGTTACACAACACAACATAAATTCACAATAGAGAGTTATGGCAGTGACGAGGAGCTCTCGTCTGCCGTAATTAGGAAGGAACGTCAGCGAGGGAGAAGACAGTTCCAAATAAATCACTTACATGCAGCGGGATACGTCGAGGAACCCAGGGAGCATGTGGTAAGGAGACAGGGGAAAGTCATAGGACTTCTGACAAGACAGCCGCGCCGTCCAGTTCACTCGCACTGACATTTAAAGCCAGCTGCTCATGATTGGAAACGCGGCACAGCTGCCCAGGTTCTGACAGCTGAGAGCTCCCGAGCGTCTGGCCAATCAGAGCCCGGGAAACCCGTGTGACGACACCAGCTGTCAAAACCTGACAGGGATGAGGAATAACCCGAGCGCGGACAAAGCGCTCGGGATATGAGAGGGCCCCTCCCTCTACGCGAACTCCTGGTCGTGCGCAACATCCAGACCCCCCCACCCCACCCCAGGGAAGGTGGAGGGGGAAGCAGGTGGAGGGAGAGCAGGGCCAACTCACAACAAGGGGACAAAAACATCGGGGAAGGGAGGGAGAGAAAAAAAGGCAGAAACCGTACATAAACGGGGACAAAGATGAATAAAAAGAAAAGTCAACGCTAGATGGACATCACTCACACATAACCACAAAAAGAAAGCCAAGATGAGGGTACAAGGAACACTAGTCAATACCACAAGGCAGGATCAAGGAAATAAAAGGACAGATAATACCTTCTTCTCCAAGTTAATGTGTACAGAAAACCGTCAAAACCAAAAGACAACACAGGTGCCAAAAAAAAAAAGGAACTAGACCCGAGTAAGGGAGTAACATAGGAAATAAACAACCACACCCTAAAGAAACATACAATACTCATGATAGCCATGGCAAGAGAACATATGTCCATCCACGGAAAACAGTCACCTTAAACATGAAGTCCAATCCCCAGTGGGGTATTTCAGTCACAAGTCAGTGGTGGGGCAAGAGAAGGAGAGGAAAAAAAAACCCCATTGGGGAATAGAGTAAAACAACTCCGCTCAGGAGGCCTCCCAGCACCCAGCATCCAGGCCGCCAGCAAAAGCAGCGGAACGTGCCCTAACGGCCCAGCCAAACCCCGGGCCGAGGGAAACCATGTCTCCGGTGGGCGGACCAGGGCGCCAAAAGAACCATCCAGCTTGTCAGGAGGCCGGACCCGGACGCCAAAAGGAAAGAGCCGGTCACCGGGTGGTCGGGCAGTATCGGCCTGCCAACAGAATGGCTGGGGGAAGGTCGGCGAACCGGGCCAGCCGGAATTTACCCCCGCAGTCTCAAAGGCGGGGAAAAAGGGGCCACGGCGAGGACGGGGCATGGCCTGGAAAGCGCTCAGCGGCGGGTCAGCTACACAGTCTCCAGAACCCACCTGGGTCAAAACAACCATGGTGCCGAGCTCCGATTGAGCGAGAGCGGCACCCGCGTCGGACCCCGATTGGGCCGGAACCCCCATGACGTCAAGCTCCGATCGAGCGAGAGCAGCACCCGCGTCGGACCCCGATTGGGCCGGAACCTCCATGACGTCAAGCTCCGATCGGGCGAGAGCAGCACCCGCGTCGGACCCCGATTGGGCCGGAACCTCCATGACGTCAAGCTCCGCTTGAACCGGCGGAGCACTCCTGGTGGACCCCATGCCGAGAGCCGGACCCTCCAAGGTGGCACCAAGAGCAGGTTCGCCTCCAGTGACCCTGGGGAGAGGCTCAGAGGGACAAAAGGAACCGGGATCAGGATCACCGGCAGCGGCAGGGCCCGGCGAGACAGGCTCGAGCGCAGCAGACGGCTGCACCCGGCTCGCCCCCCCGAGAGACAGGCAATAATGCTCCAGAAAGAAGAGGAGGGATAGAAAATAGAGCACTTGCCTGATCTCGGGTTCTGCCGCCATCCAGGACTTCGATGCTCCGGGTTCAAACGGGAGGAGGTCGTCGTCCGGTTCCCACTCCGTTGCGACGTCATCCGCCCCTGGAAGAGGGGCTCTTGCAGCTCGAGGACCCCCCTGACGTCATCGTCCACGCTAGTTGTTCATGTGGCGTGGAGGTGAGGGGCTCTCGGCCCGCTGGACCGGACTGTTCATCTGCGGAGTCCCGGGGACGCTCCGTCGTCGGCACAGGCTCCAACCAATCGTCCGACCTCCTCTGCCCAGAAAATGGCTGCGGGGCTGGGGTCTTCTGCCCGAGGGCCGCAGGCTCACTCCTCGTCTGGTGACGCTCCTCAGAGGTCGAAGCGTGCTCAGCAGGGGGAGACACAGAGGCAGCGGGTTTAATTAACATATCAGCAGGGAGTTGAGGCTCGGGGGGCTGCAAACCCCGAGCCTCACCCCCAGGAGTCAGACAGAACAAATCACTATTAGATGGAAAAAAGTGAACTTGAACTTGCCTGGCTCCCGGAGGAGCGGTGGAACCTGCCGTTGGGAACGTCATTCCATCCTCCTCCCACCGGGTGGTGGCCGGAGACTCTCTTGGAGGAGAGGGGGCCACTCGGGATGGTGTAGCCGCGCTGTCCACTGGAGCAAAACTTCTCAAACTCCCAGCCGCTGGAGAAGGCGTCGAAGCGGAGGGGGCAACAGCCAAGTCAGCCCGGGCGTGACGCGCTGACAGCTCAGCGGGGAAAGCAGGCCCGGGGGGAAAGGCTGCTGGGGTCTCCTCCAGGTGAGACGCCGAAGAGACAGCAGTGGGATGAATGGGGTCAGCCCAGTGAACCGGAGCAGATTCCGGAGGGGAGTCACGCTGAGAACGTCTCTGGCCACGGTGTCGACGTCTACGACGGGCCCCGGATGGTGCGAACTCCAGGACTGGATCGAGGGAAGGATCCGGATTCCAGAGCGGGCAGCGGGAGCTCCGGTCACTCCGCCTTTGGCCTCGTTCCTCCTCGATCTCCTGGAGCACCTCGCGGTGGACGGCGATCTCTTGTCTCCTCGCTTGGACGTCCAAGTGGTCGGTGTAGCGGGAAGACAACCGGTCGAGCGTTCTCTCAGCGCAGTCCAGGTAGTAGTGCGCTTCGGATGAGTCGTCAAGGCTGGCGGAAGCGCTGATGAAGTCATCCACCTCCTCCAGCGCCTCAGGCAGCTGGAGCCAGAGATCACTCCACCTTGCAGCCTCCTCCTCTTCGTACATCAGAATTGTCTGGCGTTGGGCAGCGATGTCGAGTCTCCTCGCGTCGACCTCGGGGTGACCGTTGTAGCGGGAAGGCAGACGGTCAAGCACCTCCTCAGCCCGGTCTAAATACCACTGTTCATCGGGCTGATAACCGAGGAGAGGAGGGGCGAGGGAGGTGTCTGGATGCCCATCGAGGTCGGAGGCGATAATGAGGATTTCATCTACCTCCTCCAGCGCCTTGGTCAGCAGGACGTGGGAACCCCGAGAATGACTCCGCTGAGATGGCATATTTCCAACGCCGCGTACCTGGACAGGAAGGACAAAGTTCCCAGAACGCAACTTACTGAGAACGGCGTCTCCTTCTGGCGGCTGTCTACTGTCACGGCTGGCCCTCACGAGCCAGCATAAGACGCCTCAGTTCAGTAAATTGCAGTTCAGTTCTTTTATTTATAAAGCACAGGACTTAGGTGTACAACATAACGTTGCCACGCAGGCTTCGTTACACAACACAACATAAATTCACAATAGAGAGTTATGGCAGTGACGAGGAGCTCTCGTCTGCCGTAATTAGGAAGGAACGTCAGCGAGGGAGAAGACAGTTCCAAATAAATCACTTACATGCAGCGGGATACGTCGAGGAACCCAGGGAGCATGTGGTAAGGAGACAGGGGAAAGTCATAGGACTTCTGACAAGACAGCCGCGCCGTCCAGTTCACTCGCACTGACATTTAAAGCCAGCTGCTCATGATTGGAAACGCGGCACAGCTGCCCAGGTTCTGACAGCTGAGAGCTCCCGAGCGTCTGGCCAATCAGAGCCCGGGAAACCCGTGTGACGACACCAGCTGTCAAAACCTGACAGGGATGAGGAATAACCCGAGCGCGGACAAAGCGCTCGGGATATGACAGCTGCCACTGGAGCGCAAAACACGTATGTGGACTATAGATTAAAATGAATTAGAAAAACTTTTAAAACGCTATTTTTGTCATGGTGCGGTCCTCGTGGACCACTAATGAGACACTATAGGCAGCTGTAGAGTTTGCATATTTATTAAAGGAAGACAAGGATACAAAATAATGAGCCACGTGGGGCAAAACACAAATAAAGACTAAGACTAGGACACATCAACGATAAACTGAGAACTAGGAAGACTGATGGAAGACAAGGATATAACACTTACATGCAAATAGCGAGGGCGGAACCTAATGCTGAAAGGAACTGGATTCGGACGTAGGGAACCCAGTCTGGATAAGGCGAGGTCGCAGCCCCGAATGACAGAAGCTGCTCCCTTAAATAGGGCAAGAAAATTAATCAGCTGATGAGGCGTCATCAGCTGAATCAAATCAACGTCAGCTGTCACTGCTGAGCTCGGCTCTGACAGGCGGAAGCCCCACAG
Source organism: Pholidichthys leucotaenia (assembly GCA_020510985.1). Taxonomy (NCBI): domain Eukaryota; kingdom Metazoa; phylum Chordata; class Actinopteri; order Cichliformes; family Pholidichthyidae; genus Pholidichthys; species Pholidichthys leucotaenia. Next base: position 217,662,821 of record CM035836.1, read on the forward strand.
AGATGCTGTCAAATTAAGAGCTCAGAGAGCCCTCAAGGAATTAATAAAGAATGGGAACAAAGTACTGCATGACCCGAGCGCGAACGAGATCAGCACTCAGACCATGAGAATTTTAAATGCCCCTGCTACTCCACTCTTACTGACTGATATAACACTACGTCTGCCTAAACCGGAAGCTCCGCCCACAATCGTTCCTACAGCGGCACCCCCAGGAACAAGGTGGATAGCATTATTTTATTATTTTTTAAATGAATGAATGAGTGAGTGAATGAATGAATGAATGAACGGGGGGAAGGATATGCAGAAGTAACTATATAGGAATATAAAACGAAAATAAATACTGAAACATATACCCAAGGGAGATGTGTTCACTCCAGAAGCAGGCCCAGAACGGCAGGAAGCTTCCACAAACACTGATCTTTATATGAGCGTCGCCTGACGCTGATGTCAGCTGACCTGCGCTGAGTAGTTCTCTGATTTTTCAAAACGTCTGTAAAAATCGGTCCAAGCGCTATAGTATGAACCCACCTTTAACTTAGGCTGACTTAGGTAAACTCTGCATAACTTAGCTCAGCAATCAGGAACTTTTACAAAATGAGCACATCTTTCGTCAACTTTTATTTCCAAATCTCGGTAAATTTTCAGCAGGCTGAAAATTTTCAAAGAACACAGCTTTCACCAGCGTTTGCCAACAAACCGGAGTGGTGGCTCAGTTGGTAAAGCATCCGTCCCACACCCGGGATTCAGGGGTTCAAATCCCAGCCGGGTCATGCCGAAGACCATATAAAAGTGGAACTTCCTGCCGTCCAGCTTGGTGCTCAGCAAAAATGGAATGGAGGAGGGAAATTTGTGGCGGCGCCTTGCATGGCACCGGCCCTCTGATTCTACACTTGGGGTGTGTGTGATTAACACAGTAGATAGGTAAAACACAATCTCGTTCTACTGTACATGATTGGTTGTACAGTTGAATGACAATAAAGGGTGATTTAATGTTAATTTATTTTAAAAACACCAGCCATCATTAACTTTTGCAAGCAGAGCCAGACGTTTATCAAAACGTCAGCAAGTCAGTCCAAACGTTGTAGTGTGAATCCACCTTAAGGCGAGACGTAACTTGGCTGATTGACATGATAGTACAACACTAAATGACATTACAAAAATATATATCGACAAGATAAATCAATGTACATTACAATGAATGGATCACTTGTGTGCAATTAGATTAGTTTAAGACAAGACAAACTGCTTTTTCTAAAAAATGCTCTTCAGAAGTCAAACAATGCAATTTCTGTTCTCCTAAAGAAATGTGTTTAAAATGTATTTATGAAGAAATGAATACTTTTCTTAAGATTGATTTTTCTTTTAATAAAAGAAATAATACCTTGACAACATTTTGACCATTTCCACTGCCGATTAATTTGATTGAGTCTGTGTGATATTAGTGGAGACAGCAGATTATTTGTCTGTTGCAGTACTTGGGTGACATTGATGCTGGATCAGAGGCCTCAGCAAAATCCCCAATGCTAACCCTGCAAACTCCAAGTGCAAAATAATAAACTCTTACCTGTTCTGTCTATCCCTGCTATAGATGATGAGGTCTTCTCTTCTCTGTCATGTAGCTGCATAAGAAGAACAGCACAGAAATAGGTATGCAAATAGGAAGTCTCAAACCTCAAAAGCAACCTAAACTGTTCACAGAAAAAGAAGTGTGAAGAAAGATGTTTTTCTAAGAGGACCAGGTGGTTTTGACAAGAAACAGGAAATTATGGTCTTATTTAATTTTCAAGCAGGTACGATAATTTTGGACGAGTGTATCACATTGTAGAAATACACCTGTAGATACATCTAAGTACGCACACTCTCAGCTGCTCCCTTTTCAGATTAACCACAGCAAAGTCCACATAATTATTTTTAAGTCAGATGCCTTTCCTGACACAATCCTGCCCATTTGCCCAGGCTTGGGACTGGCACAAAGAGTACCATGGTTTTGTGTTGCCCCTTGTGGCTAGGTCGCCAACTTTCCTTTTTCCATTCTATTTATGCTGAGCACCAAGTTAGAAGGTTGAAAGTACCAATTTATGGTCTTTGAAACAACCTGGCTGGGGCTTGAACTCACAGCCTCCTGGTTGGTGGGCAGATGCTCTACTACTAGGCCACCATTCTGCTTCTAAGCATTAATGACTAATGCCTTTTGGAAAGCTGTTAAATCATGTTTATACATGAAATTACTGCAAACAATAGTATAGGAACTTGGAACTTTAATGTGAACAGTTTATAAAATATTGCTCCAAATCATATTCTCATGTCCTTGTTTCAATATACAGGCCTTCGTCAGGGAGTCAAACAAGGCCAAAACATGTCAGCTGTTTTAGATTAAATATGACCATGCTATCAAAATAATCATTTTTTTTTTAATTCTTTGAGCACCTTTGATTTTTTTTTTATTCAAAGCATAAAAGCTATTTAAAAAGAACTTTCTTCTCCAGTTCCTAATGTAATAGAGTAGCTGTAATACTGCATGGTAGTGCCTCTGCAACCCCCCTTTGTCCTACTAAAGTATATACAATGTGATAATGTGAGTCATCAGTTAAGCTCTCTTGTTTTTTTGTTTTTTTTATAGCTGATAAAAATCTAAAAGTCTAGTTTTCATATAGTGCTGATGGTGTTTCAGATGTCATATTATCCTGAAGTAGAAACCTGCGCTTAAACATAAATGTTTTCAATTACTTCTTGCAAAGAAATGTCTTAATATGTCTCCATACATATGTAATTCTTGCCCTTGTATTATCTTTAAGAAAAAAACACTTTGTATAAACATGTGGCCTATTGCCCCAATCCAGTTCTTCCTGTGATCTTGACCAAAAAGTGCAAATGCATGCAAAGTTTCAAGTGTACCTTAAAAAGTCTCAGTTTTATGAGCTTTGCAAAGTTCAAAGAAAAGAATCACAAATCTCCAATTTGTCATACAGTGGTATGAAAAAAATGTTTGCCCCCTTCCTGATTTCTCATTTTTTTTGTATGTTTGTGTCATGAATTGCCCCTCGGCACAGAGAGGAAGACCCACCCGCCGAACTGTGAGCTTGTGATAATTTATTACAAACATAAAGTGCACAAAATAACTCAAAAGCCAGAGAGAAATAAACCTGGCACAAGGAGAAAATGCAGAGCGTAAAACTTACTTCAGGGAGTTCAGACATCAGTCAAGACCACCGCGAGGAATACAGAGAGCAGCGGTCTTAAATAAGGCATAATACAATGGGACACAGGTGTGGATACCAGAGCGGGCAGGAAAAAAACAATGATTAATAATCTGGACCAGCTGGGAGCAACGAGAGGGGAAAGATCTGAGCTGACAGCCGACAGGATACCGCCCACACGGAGCAAAACCCCGAAAGCACCAGTGACAGCTGTCAACCTAGAGGGAGAACACCACAGTAAGGGATTTAAAGAATAAAATATCAACAAGAACAGACTGTGAAATAAATACAAATTAATACAAAATAAGAGTGTAGCAAAACTATGACATAAACAGGAAAATAGAAAACTGTACGAGAAGTACAGAAACCAAGAGGCACAAAATACAACAAATATATAAATATAGAGAAAAAGCCATGAGACTGAGCATGGCGGAAATCTCCAGTGCTCAGATCATGACAGTTTGTCAAATTTAAATGTTTCAGATCATCAAACTAATTTAAATATTAGACAAGGATAACACAAGTAAATACAAAATGCAGTTTTTAAATGAAGGTGTTTATTATTAAGGGGGAAAAAATCCAAACCTACATGGCCCTGCGTGAAAAAGTGATTGCCTCCTAAACCTAGTAACTGGTTGGGCCACCCTTAGCAGCAACAACTGCAATCAAGTGTTTGTGATAACTGGCAATGAGTCATTTTAAAGCACAGTGGAGGAATTTTGGCCCACTCATCTTTGCAGAATTGTTGTAATTCAGCCACATTGGACAGTTTTCGAGCATGAACCGCCTTTTTAAGGTAATGCCATGGCATCTCAATCAGATTCAGGTCAGGACTTTGACTCGACCACTCCAAAGTCTTCATTTTGGTTTTTTTTTTAAGCCATTCAGAGGTGGACTTGCTGGTGTGACATTAACTGAGGCAAGTGAGGCCTGCAGTTTTTTTGGATGTTGTTGTGGGGTCTTTTGTGACCTCTTGGATGAGTTGTTGCTGTGCTCTTGGAGTAATTCTGGTCGGCCGCCACTCCTGGCAAGGTTCACCAGTGTTCCATGCTCTCGCCAATTGTGGATAATGGCTCTCACTGTGGTTCGCTGGAGTCCCAAAGCTTTAGAAATGGCTTTATAACCTTTTCCAGATTGATAGATCTCAATTACTTTGTTTCTCATTTGTTCCTGAATTTCTTTGGATCGCAGCATGATGTGTAGCTTTTGAGGATGTTTTGTTCTACTTCACTTTGTTAGGCAGGTCCTATTTAAATGATTTCTTGACTGAGAACAGGTGTGGCAGTTGTTAGGCCTTGGTGTGGCTAGAGAAACTGAACTCAGCTTTCCAAAGATGTGATAAACCACACTTAATTTATGTTTTAACGGGGGAAGGGGGGGAATCACTTCTTCACACAGGGCCATGTTGGTTTGGATTTTTTTTTTTTTTTACCCTTAATAACAAACACTTTTATTTAAAAACTGCATTTTGTGTTTACTTGTATTATCTTTGTCTAATATTCCAATTTGTTTGGTGTGAAACATTTAAGTGTGACAAACATACAAAAAAAATGAGAAATCAGGAAGGGGCCAAACACTTTTTTCACACCACTGTAAGTCACTTGTTTATGAGGAAAAAAATAACAGTTGCAAGTTACAAATTTAGGTCCAAACAACACAAGAAATAAGGAAATGTTTACAAAAAAGTTTGAGAAATAAGTTTCATAAATTTTATATATCTTTCTTAATACAAAACATGAAAAAATCTATCAGTGATGTTGACAGTGCAGTTTGATCTTACAATAACATCCTAATAAACTCCCCATTTACTATTTTTCTTTTTGGCATTTCCCTTGTTGCTCTCAACTTTTTCAGGTAGATTATCACTTCCCCTATAACTTCAGGTTTCTATTTCTCTGTGTGTGTGTGTGTGTGTGTGTGCTGGAAAGTGCACTCTTTGGGTGTATGGTCTCTTGATTCTCAAGGTCCATTCACACCAAACGCGAACGGGCAAATTTTTTGCACGGCATGATTGCATTATTGTTATAATAATCACCGTGGCTTATTACTTTGTCACCTTGTGTTATCCTTCTGTGCCTTAATAAACATCATTGCAAACTCACCGGTGACTTGTGGCGTCTTATGGTGGCTCGCGAGGGCCACCGTGACAGTAGACTGCTGCCAGGGCGCCTAAATGGAGGTGCCACACCGAGACGCCGTTCCTGGTGAGTTTTGCATTTGGACTTTGCTCCTTCCTGTCTGGGTACTGCGTGCTGGAAGCATGCCGTCGAGGAGGGTCCGCGCTCGGAGTCAGAACAACAAGCTGGCGGACGCCCTTGAGTACGTTGATGAAACGCTCATCTCCGCCTCCCTCCTCGGCTACCACAGCGACGTGCGCTGGTACCTGGATTGTGCTGAGGACGTGTTGAATCATCTCCCCCGCTACGCCGACCACCCTGAAGTCAGCGTGAGGATGGATGACATCGCCGCACAGCGCGAGATACTCCGCATGATGGAGGAGGACTACGGGGGTAAGCAGAGGAGGAGGCATCCCCACTTCCCGCTTTGGGATCCCGTTCCTGTCCTCGATCCACTGCCGGAGTTCGCGCCATTGGGGGGTTGTCGAAGACGCCGGCGCCCCGGCCAAGATAACCCTCAGCAAAAACCTCGTCCGGATCCTGTTTCGGGTCGTCGGAGAAACCCTGCCTCCCAGTCAGCTGCTCCTTCGGCGTCACGTCAGGAGGGAATCCCAGCAAGCCTCTCCCCCCGGGCCACCTGTTCCCGCTGTCCCGTCAGCTCGTCGTGCCCGGATCATCTCGGCTGTCGTCCCCTCCTCTGTGAAGTCACCTCCTGCTGCAGAGAGAATTCAGAGTCCTGTTCCGGCGAGCCCCGTCCCAGATCCATCATGAGTGGCTCCCCCTCGTCCTCCCAGGGGGCCCTCTGTCACCGTCCGGCGTGGAAAGGGAGGAGCAACGTCCGCTACAGCAGGCACCACCCTGCCTCCGGGAGACAGGCAAGTCAAGTTCACTCATCTCCTCATAATTGTGGTTTGCCTTGTCTGACTCCTGGGGGTGGAGTTTGGAGTTCGCAGTACCCCGAGATCCCACCACCTGCTGTAGCTTCTATTATTAAACCCGCTTCCTCTGTGTCTCCCTCCGCTGAGTGGTCCTCGACGCCAGGCCAACGTCGCCGGATGAGGAGGGGGCCTGCGGTTCTGGAGAGCCTGGTTCCAGCCCCGCAGCCACGTCGTGGGCAGAGGAGGAGAGTGGACTGCAGCGTGGAGCCTGCGCCAACGACGAAGCGTCCCCGGGTCTCCACAGATGATGGGTCCGGTCCAGTGGGTCGAGGGTCCCCAGCCCCAGACGTGTGGGTCGTCTGTGTGGACGCCAGTGCCGGATGGTCCTCAGGCTGCGGACACCATCATGCCAGCTGCGGAGCCCGACATAGCTGAGAGGGAGCCAGAGGACGATCTCCTTCCGTCTGAGCCCAGATCTCCGGAGTCCTGGACAGCGACAGAACTGGTGTACAGGCAAGTTCTCTACTTTGTCTTTCTCCTTTCTATTCTGGAGCACTTTTGCCTGTCTCTCGGGGAGGCAAGCCAGGGGCAGCCATCCGCTGCGCCCGAACCCGTCTCGCTGTGCTCTGTCGCTACCGGTGATCCTGAGCCCGGTTCTCTTCTCTCTCCTGAGCCTTCTCCCAGGGCCACCGGTGCTGAGCTGGTCCCGATCGCTGTGCTGGTGGGTTCCGGGTTCGGGGTTGGAGGTGGTCCATGGAGCTGTTCCGACCCAGTCGGGGTCCGTCGTGGGTGCAGCCGCGACCCAGTCGGAGTCTGTCGTGGGTGCAGCCGCGACTCAATCAGGGTCCATCGTGGGTGCAGCTGCGATCCGATCGGGGTCCATCGTGGGTGCAGCGCGGGCTCACCCTGGGTCCGACAGGAGGACAGCGCCTATTCTGGTAACGTTCTGAGGTGGAGCTGCTGCTCCTCCGCTGAGCGACGCCGGGCTGGTCCCTCATCTTTCCCCCAAGCCTTCTCCACAGGGTGCCGTTGGGGTTCCTCATTTTCAGCCCGACTCGCCCTCGCTATCCCCCTCTGCAGGGAAGCCGTTGTCGTTCTCTCCCCTGCGGTCCTGGTGGCTGAGAGATGCGGGTCAGCCTCCTGAAGGACTGCCTCACCCTTTTGGCGTTCTGGGTCTGCCACCCGACCCACTGGACTGTCTGTTTGGCGACCTGGTCCGGCCGCCAGAGATTCTGTGTTTCTGGGCATGGGACTGGAGTAGGCTGTCCAAACTGTCTTTTTTCCCCCTGCCTGCAATGTGGACACTAGATGCAGGGTGGCCCCCCGAACTATCGGCCTTCATGCCACAGTGCTAGGACTGCCGTCATCCCGGGTCTTGATTTTCGTTGGTTCTGTTGTGGGACACATATGCACATTGTTATATCACTTTAGGCTTCACATCTCAGATTGAACAAAGGACTGAGTCTCCTTGGAGATAACAGGAGGATGTGGAAGTTTAGTCTTTGGTATGCAAAGAGATGGCCTTGGGGGATTTACTGGCTTCCAGAGACTTTAGGTGGAGGTGATGAGATCTAAGAGAGGATGCATTGTTACTTGGGATTAAATGCATTGTGTCTGTGAGCTTTGAAGGTCCTGGGTATTTAAAGGACGAATGCCTGGGTTTTTTGCCTCTTTTCTGTTTTTGCTGATGTTGGAAGATGTGAATAAACCTGACTCATGAGATAAACTCTGCCTCATCATTTTCACATTTCCACACTGGTGACCCTAAGACGTATCATGAGTGAAAGAAATTCCCCCGAGCCAGCCGGGTGAGGAGCTCTCAGCCAAGCGTATGCCGCTACTGTCCAGCTACCGGACTTTTGGCGAGACAACCCGTGCTCCTGGTTCCACTTGGTCGAAGCACAGTTCACCCTCCGGGGGATAATGGTCGATGACACGAAGTTCTACCATGTGATTGCCAAGCTCGACAACCGCACGGCTCGGCATGTGCAGAGCCTTTTGGAGCAGCCACCGGCTGACGACAAATACGGCGGGTTGAAGGCTGCGCTCATGCAGCGCTTCACTCTCTCAGTCCAGGAGAGAGCGGAGAGGCTCCTGGCTCTGAACGGCTTGGGAGATGGCACGCCCATTGACCTGATGGAGGACATGCTGAGGTTGAGGGGCTCAGATGACAACGACTTCATCTTCACCCACATTTTCCTCCGTTGTAGGCCCAGCGGGACTTCCGCGCGCTGGCCCAGGAGGCGCACCGGATTCTCAACGCCAGCAAACAGCGCACGGCCACCGCGGCAGCGACGGAGTTTGGCGCGACGGCCGGAGATGGCGGGGGGCCAGAGACAGCGGTAGCAGACCCACCGACGACGGCGGCGGCGGGGGCCAAGGATCACAGAGGAGACACCCTCTGTTTCTACCATCACCGCTTTGCAGAGAAGGCACGCAAATGTATACCACCGTGCCAGTTCAAGCGCTCGGGAAATGCCAAGACCGGGGGTCGGTAGCAGCTGTGGCCCTCGGTGAAGAGAACAAGCTGCTCTACTTGACGGATGCACGCTCGGGGAGGCAATTCCTCGTGGACACAGGCTCCCAAGTGAGTTTCATCACGCCTTCCTCCGCTGACCGGCTGGCGGGTCCCGGAGGTCACGGGGCGTCAGCAGCGAACGGCTCGGAGATTAAGACCTTTGGTGAGAGGGCTCTGCTTCTGTCCCTACACGGCCGTACATTTGAGTGGACTTTTGTCATAGCTGCAGTGAATTTCAATATGTTAGGGGCTGATTTTCTGTGCTCACATGGTTTGTTGGTTGATCTTGCTAACAGGCGCCTGGTTAGTGCACTTTCTTTTTATTCTATTCCCTGTGCAGCCCGAGTGACCCCGCCCACAGCACAAGCCAACGTCACAACGGCAAGCGGTAAGTTCCACACACTGCTCACTCAGTTCCCAGCACTCACGGTTCCCACATTTTCAGCAGCCGTCGCTAAACACGGAGTGGAACATTTTAATACTACCACCGGACCACCCATTTTTGCAAAAGCTCGGCGTTTGGATTCAGCTAAACTGACCATAGCGCGCGAGGAGTTCGCCAACCTGGAAAAGTTGGGCATCATCAGGCGTTCGAACAGCCCATGGGCTTCCCCGCTTCACATGGTCCCAAAAGCTGATGACTCGTGGCGACCTTGCGGAGATTTCCACAGGTTGAACAACGCCACAGTGCACGACCGCTACCCAATCCCGCATATCCAAGTTTTTTCCGTTCATTTGGCGGGGGCGTGCGTTTTTTCTAAGATAGACTTGGTCTGCGGTTACCACCAAGTCCCAGTGCGTGCTGAGGACATACCCAAAACAGCGGTAATAAGTCCGTTTGGCCTATTCGAGTTTTTGCGCATGCCGTTTGTGCTTAAAGGCGCTACACAGACGTTCCAACGCATGATGGATGCGGTGTTGTGCGATCTCCCCTTTGTATTCGTCTACCTGGACGACATCTTGGTAGCCAGCGCGTCCAAAGACGAACACGAAAACCACCTCACGGCAGTTTTCCGGAGGTTGGGAGAGCACGGGTTAATAATCAACCCAGCGAAGTGTCAGTTCGGGGTGACGCAGATTGATTTTTTGGGGCATTGCGTCTCCCCAGAAGGAGCGGTTCCTCTGCCTGACAAAGTGCGCGCGGTAACAAATTTTCCCCAGCCACAAACGGTCAAGGCGTTACAGGAGTATTTGGAAATGGTGAATTTTCATAACCGTTTCCTCCCCCGCGCAGCGCAGCTCATGCAACCATTGTATGCCGCACTAAAAAAACAAAAACCCTCAAATAAGATTGAATGGTCTCCGGAGCGAGAGTGAGCATTCTCGGAGGTCAAAACAGCCCTGGCAAACGCTGCGTTGTTAGCACATCCAGACCCAACGGCCCGCATAGCGCTCACTACTGACGCGTCAGATGTGGCCATAGGGGCGGTCGTGGAGCAGCATGTAGCCGGGGCTTGGCAGCTGCTCACCTTTTTCAGCAGGACTTTGCGCGATAGTGAACGAAAATACAGCGCATTCGACAGGGAGTTGTTAGCTCTCCACTTGGCCATTCGCCACTTCCAGTTCTGGCTGGAGGGACGCAGTTTCACCGCGTTCGTTGACCACAAGCCACTGACATTCGCGATGGCCAAGGTTTCAGAACCGTGGTCAGGCCGGCAGCAGAGGCAGCTGGCCGCCATCTCAGAGTTTACCACCGATATTCAGCATGTGGCGGGTAAACTGAATGTAGTGGCAGACTGTCTCTCGCGTGCCGTGGCGGCCCCAGTCCGCGTAGGGATAGATTATGCAGCCATGGCCGCAGATCACTGTAGCGACGTGGACATGTGCGCGCTCCAGTCTGGACCAACAGGGTTAAGGCTGGAGAACAGGGTGCTGCAAGACGGTATGCCACCCCTAATCTGTGATGTCTCCAATGGGCGACCGCGTCCTGTGGTACCGGCCGCATGGCGCCGCCGCGTTTTTGACTCGATTCATTCTCTGGCGCACCCGGGAGTGCGCGCGTCGGTCAAAATGGTGGGAGAGAAATTTGTATGGCCGAGCCTGCGCAAACAAGTTAGGGAGTGGGCAGCAGCCTGCATTGCTTGTCAATGAGCCAAGGTACACAGACAAACGAGAGCTCCCTTGGAGCCGTTTCACATCCCAGCTAAGAGGTTCGATCATGTCCACGTGGACCTCGTAGGCCCCCTCCCGCCGTCACAGGGGTACACACACCTTCTGACAATGGTAGACCGCACCACGTGCTGGCCGGAAGTGGTCCCACTGGCATCAACTACAGCCGAGGAGGTGGCGCGCGCGTTTTTAACAGCATGGGTAGCGCGCTTTGGAGTCCCGTCGGACATTACGTCCGACAGAGGCCCTCAATTTGTTTCTGAACTTTGGTCAGCAATGGCCCGCAGCCTGGGGGTAACAATCCACCGCACAACCGCGTACAATCCGCAGGCTAATGGGTTATGCGAACGTTTTCATAGGTCATTGAAAGTGGCTCTCAGAGTGTCGCTTACGGATGCAAATTGGGTTGACAGGCTACCGTGGGTTTTATTGGGGTTGCGTTCTGCACCTAAAGAGGATTTAGAAGCCTCCCCGGCTGAGCTAGTTTTTGCGCAGCCACTTCGGCTGCCCGGGGAATTTCTCCCAGATAATCCTGCACCAGAATGCTCCCCGGCTCAGCAGTTGCAGCGTGGCACGGAATCAGGCACGCTGCCTGGCCCCGTTCACCACAGTTTTCTGCACGTTTTTGTACCTAAGGCTTTAAAAAACGCAGAGTTTGTTTTTGTCAGACACGATTCCCATCGCCCGCCGCTACGACCACCTTATGATGGACCATTTAGAGTGCTGGAAACAGGGGATAAGCATTTTTTGCTAGATTTGGGGGGCAGGAAAGAAAAGATTGGCATAAACAGGCTCAAACCCGCCTTTGTGGTGGCGGACGAGGATGGGCTGTTGGCCCGGGCTCCTCGGCGCGGCAGACCCCCTAGGGGACATTCCTCAGAACACCCACAGGGATTGACTAACAGTTTTCACCCTCAGACAGCAGCCCCCCAGCAGGATGGCGCCGTGGAAGTGGTGAAGCCCGCTTACAGCAGATACGGGAGGAGACTGAGGCCCAAGCAGCACGTGGGCTGATGTGTAATGATTTTATCATGACATGCAGACTGTTATTCCGTTGTTCCATCTTAGACGTTTGGGGGGGGGGGTCATGTGGGACACATATGCACATTGTTATATCACTTTAGGCTTCACATCTCAGATTGAACAAAGGACTGAGTCTCCTTGGAGATAACAGGAGGATGTGGAAGTTTAGTCTTTGGTATGCAAAGAGACGGCCTTGGGGGATTTACTGGCTGCCAGAGACTTTAGGTGGAGGTGATGAGATCTAAGAGAGGATGCATTGTTACTTGGGATTAAATGCATTGTGTCTGTGAGCTTTGAAGGTCCTGGGTATTTAAAGGACGAATGTCTGGGTTTTTTGCCTCTTTTCTGTTTTTGTTGATGTTGGAAGATGTGAATAAACCTGACTCGTGAGATAAACTCTGCCTCGTCATTTTCACATTTCCACACTGTAACCTTTTGGGATGTGCGGGGGGTCTTGTGTTTGCAATTGTGCATCTCACCCTTTCCTAGCAGGTGTCTTTGTTCGTTTTTTCTCTGTTAAATGTCCGTACGCTGCCTGTAATAGTTGGTGTTTTGTTTTTCCCTGTCTTAATTATCCTGTGTGCTTTTTGGAGTATAACGTTTTTCGTTAGCCATACTCTGATTGTCTTGTTTATCCTCTGTTCCCTCATGTTTTTTTTTTTCCTCCTTTGTTTGTGATCTGCCTTTGTCTGATTTTTTTTTTTTTTGCATCTTAGAAACATTGTATTTGCTGTTTTTGCCCTGTGATCGTCTCCTCTATGTTCTATCTTGGTTGTAATGTGTGCATGGGAGTGTTGTTTTTTTTTTTTTTCTCTGTCTGCCTACGCGCTCCTGTTGTCATCATGGTTTTTTTTCGGTCTTTGCTGGTCTGCTCCCCCCTGGCCTGTTCCCCCTTCTGCCCACCCTGGGGGGGGGCTTGGGTGTCTTTGGGCGTTCAGAGCCCGCCCTCGAGGGGGAGGTACTGTTATGATCCGAGCACCGATCTCGTCTGTGCTCGGGTCATACGTCATCTCCTGCAGGCTTGACAGCAGTGAGTACCTTCTGGCTCCTCGGGCTCTTATTGTGACAGCGCTCGGGGGAGCTTCCTGCTGTCAAAGCCTGCCAGCTGTGGTGCATTCAGGGCTCATTAGCGGCCGGCATTTAAGGCGGGCGCTGAATGCAGCCCGTTGCAGCAGTCTCCGTCAAATTTCCCTGTGTTTTGACGTCGAGCGAGCGTTCCTCGTCTCGGACGTCAATGTTCCTCTTTGATTCCTCATGTCCGATCATCCCTCGTCCTTATCGGGTATTGTAAGCGTGCTTGCTCAGCCTTACAGTCTCTGTCCTTAGTCAAAGTGTGTTTTAGCCCACCGTGGCTTATTACTTTGTCACCTTGTGTTATCCTTCTGTGCCTTAATCATTGCAAACTCACCGGTGACTTGTGGCGTCTTATGGTGGCTCGTGAGGGCCACCGTGACAATTATAACTCAATGTAAACACACAAACAGACATGAACTCACCTTCTGAGTGAGATGTATACAGGCAAAGTTGCCTTTATAACTTCTTCAGCTGTGTTCAGCTAGCTGTGGAAAATCCCAAAATAACGTCATCCTTAAGTTTACATTATCCAATGGGGGGCTCACCTGAAAATGTTGTCTCAGCCTCCAAAATTTCACAAGATGATGGGTGTTTACGTTGCTAGCTTGCTAGCACGTCCATGGCAGGAAACCGTGGGTAAATAACTCTGAAATTCTGATTCAGCTGAAGAGCTCCTGGTTCTCCTGTATCCAGGTGAGTGAGTCTCATTTTCAAACTTGTTTACTCTGCAATGGTGATACTTTTACTCCGGTGACAGCAGAATCTCAAAGCTAGCAGCTAGCTAGCTAGCCAGCTTCGGATGCAAATGTGTGAATGCGAAATTTCACATGTGCTCACGTCTTTCCATTGACTTTGTATGGATTCGCGCCTCCCGTTGCGTTTGGTGTGAACACACCTTCAGAATTATATTTTCTCAGCTGGTGGATCAGAACATGAAACTTGATTGGCCGTTATCAGTTCTGCCTATTTTTTCTTGTAAACAGTTTTTTTGTTTTTTTTATATTGGTTTTCAGTCACAAATACTCAAGGAATATTATGGATTTCTCTAAATAGTCCTTAAAGTACACTGATTGTGAGTTGTGGCTGTAACAATAAAACTGAAATATGTTATAAAGTTTATATACTGATTATCAGGGCTTGTAATTAGCATGCACCCACATCTCTTCTGCCAGGGATGGGCAACTAGTGGCCCACGGCCACGTGTGGCCCTCACCCTCATTCAGTATGACTCACCATTCCATTTCCAAAAATCAATTATTTATTTATATTGTAGCAATGCATATTGCAGAGGCTCGGGTGAGTCAGCAGACAGCGTCTCAGTCAGGAGGCAGTGGTTAAACATTTGGAAGACAATAGTCAGGGACGTCATGGGGAGTTGGCAGGAAGAAGAAGCCGGGGGTTTAAGGGTGAATGTATTGTGGTGTTAGATGTCATGCAGGGTGATGTGAAATGTCATGCAGATGTGAGATGATCTGTTGGGTTTATAAGGAGAAACCGTGCTTGGCTGTTTCATGCTTTTTTGTGTATGACTGATGAGAGAGTGTTAATAAACTTTGTCTGTTCGTAAACCTGCCTCATCATTTCCCACACTCTCCACACTGGTGACCCTGGACGTATTATGGAACACGAGGCAAGAACCCCGGAGTCGGCCTGGATGGGAAGCCCCAGCAATGCGGCAAGCATCCCACAGACGGCCCGGACGGGAACCCCCAGCAATGCGTGCGCTGTTTCAGTAAAGCTACCGGACTTTTGGCAGCACAACCCGCGCTCTTGGTTCCACCACACCGAGGCCCAGTTCGCCCTCCGGGGAATAACGGCAGACGGCACCAAGTTTTACTATGTGGTTGCAGCGCTGTCACGCACGCACAGCTCAACAGGTAGCGAGCATACTCGACCAGCCCCCAGCCCACGACAGATACGAGGCTCTCAAAGCTGCGCTGACCCGGCGCTACACGGTCTCGGACTGTGAGAGAGCAGAGAGGCTCCTGAGGCATTCCGAGTTAGGAGATGGTTCAGCTGTCCATCTGATGGAGAAGATGTTGGCATTAATGGGCACGGACGACGGGCATTTTCTGTTTGCTCACCTTTTCCTCCGGAACCTTCCAACAGAGGCGAGAGCGGTTCTGGCCAATTCGCCGTTGCTGGCCGCGTGTGACTACCGTGCGCTAGCCCAGGAGGCAGACCGGATCATCCTCACCACCAGAGTGCTCACAGTCAACGCGGCGGCGTCGGAGCCCAGTGAGACGACCAGAGGAGGCGAGGAGCCACCGACGGTAGCGGCAGCGGGGGCCAAGGAGCGCCAGAGAGACACACTCTGCTTCTACCACCGCCGCTTTGGAGAGAACGCACGCCGATGTACGCCACCGTGCCAATTCAAGCGCTCGGGAAACGCCAAGGCCGGCAGTCGGTAGCAGCTGCGACCGCCGGCGAAGAGAACAAGCTGCTCTACGTGACGGACTCGCGCTCAGGGAGGCGTTTCCTTGTAGACACCGGAGCCCAGAAGAGCATCATCCTGCCGACCTACGCCAACCGGCTGGCAGGACCTAGCGGCCCCGGGCTAGTGGCAGAAAACGGCTTGGACATTAAGACCTTTGGTGAGAGAACACTGGCTCTATCTCTACACGGCCAGACATACGAGTGGACTTTTTTCATAGCAGCACCGAGTTTCCCAATCCTGGGAGCTAATTTTCTGTGTGCCCATGGTTTACTAGTTGATGTTGCTAACAGGCGCCTGGTTAATGCACTGTCCTTTGACTCTCTCCCCTGTATAGCTCAAGGGGCCGGGCCAGTAACACAAGCCAACGTCACAGCTCCAGGCGGTAAGTTCCACACACTGCTCACTCAGTTCCCAGCACTCACGGTCCCGGCGTTTTCGGCAGCCATCACTAAACACGGGGTGGAGCACTTTATCACCACCACTGGGCCGCCCGTTTTCGCACAACCTCGGCGCTTGGACGCAGCTAAACTGGCCATAACGCGCGAGGAGTTTGCCAACCTGGAAAGGCTGGGCATCATCAGGCGATCAAACAGCCCATGGGCATCCACGCTACACATGGTCCCTAAAGCTGAGGGGTCGTGGCGACCATGCCGTGATTTCCGCAGGTTGAATAATGCCACAGCACACGACCGCTACCTGACTCCCCACATTCAGGATTTTTCCGTTCACCTCGCCAGAGCATGCATTTTTTCTAAAATAGACCTGGTCCGCGGTTACCACCAGGTCCCAGTGCGCGCGGAGGACATACCCAAAACAGCGGTAATAACTCCCTTCGGCTTGTTCGAGTTTCTGCGCATGCCCTTTGGATTAAAAGGAGCGGCACAGACGTTCCAGCACATGATGGATGCGGTGCTGCGCGATCTCCCGTTTGTGTTCATCTACCTGGATGATATCCTGGTAGCCAATGCATCCGAAGACGAACATACCCACCTCAGGACGGCTTTCCAGAGGTTGGAGCGTGACGGGGATTGATTTTTTGGGGCACCGCGTCTCACCGGAGGGAGCGATACCCTTGCCCGAGAAAGTCCGCGCTGTGGCGAACTTTCCCCAGCCTCAGACAGTCAGGGCGCTGCAGGAATTTTTGGGGATGGTTAACTTTTATAACCGTTTCCTCCTTCGTGCAGCTCAACTCATGCAGCCATTGTACACTGCTCCCAAGAGACGGAAACCCGCGGATGGAGTCGAATGGACTCCGGAGCGAGAGCAGGCGTTCTCTGAGGTGAAAGCAGCCCTGGCAAACGCCGCACTGTTGGCGCACCCAGACCCGGCGGCCCGGATAGCGCTCACTACTGATGCCTCGGACGTGGCCATAGGAGCCGTCGTGGAGCAACTTGTCGCCGGTTCTTGGCAGCATCTCGCTTTTTTCAGCAGGGCTTTGCGCGACAGTGAGCGTAAATACAACGCGTTCTACAGGGAGTTGCTGGCTCTCCACCTGGCCATACGCCACTTCCAGTTATGGCTGGAAGGGCGCAGCTTCACCGCGTTCGTGGACCACAAGCTGCTGACGTTCGCGATGGCCAAGGTTTCAGAACCATGGTCGGGCTGGCAGCAGAGACAGCTGACCGCGATCTCGGAGTTTACGACCGATATTCAGCATGTGTCGGGTAAACTGAATGTGGTGACGGACTGCCTCTCGCGTGTGGTTGTGGCCCCAGTCTGCGTAAGGATAGATTATACAGCCACGGCCGCAGAGCAGATTAGCAATACGGACGTGCGCGCACTCCAGTCTGGACCAACAGGGTTAAGGCTGGAGAACAGAGTATTGCAAGATGGCAGCCCCCCCCAATCTGCGACGTCTCCATGGGACGCCCGCGCCCAGTGGTCCCGGTCGCGTGGCGCCGCTGCGTGTTTAAGTCAGTTCACGCTTTGGCGCACCCAGGAGTGCGCGCGTCAGTCAAAATGGTGGGAGCGAAATTCGTGTGGCCAGGCCTGCGCAAACAAGTGAAAGAGTGGGCGGCAGCCAGCGTAGCGTGCCAACGAGCCAAAGTGCACAGACACACGAAGGCTCCTTTGGAGCCGTTTAGTATACCGGCTAAAAGATTCAACCATGTTCATGTGGACCTCGTGGGCCCCCTCCCGCCGTCGCAGGGGTGCACGCACCTTCTGACAGTGGTGGACCGCACCATACGCTGGCCAGAAGCAGTCCCGCTGGCGGCAACCACGTCCGCAGACGTGGCGCGTGCTTTTTTTGACAACATGGGTGGCACGTTTTGGAATCCCGTCGGACATCACGTCAGATAGGGGCCCTCAGTTTGTTTCCGAACTTTGGTCCATGATGGTCCGCAGCCTGAGTGTTGCAATTCATCGCACAACCGCGTACAACCCACAGGCAAATGGGTTATACGTGCATTTTCACAGGTCACTGAAAGCAGCACTCAGGGCTTCATTGACGGATGCAAATTGGGTTGACCGGTTGCCGTGGGTTTTATTGGGGTTGCGTTCCACACCAAAAGAGGATTTGGAAGGCTTCCCTGGCTGAGCTGGTTTTTTCTCAGCCACTGCGGCTGCCCGGGGAATTTTTGCCAGATAATCCCGCGCCGGGCAGCTGCCCATCTCAGCGTTTGCAGCGTAGCGCAGACACTGTCCGGCCCAGCCCACCACTGCTTTCCACGCGCTTTCGTGCCGAAAACTTTGAAGAACGCGGAGTTCGTGTTCGTCACACACGATGCCCACCACCCTCCACTGCGCCCACCCTATGATGGCCCGTTCAGAGTGCTGGAAACAGGGGACAAGCATTTTTTGTTAGACTTGGGGGGGCGTCGGGAGAAAATATGCATAGACAGACTTAAGCCCGCCTTTGTAGTGGCGGACGAGCAAGTGCTGCTGGCTCGGGCCCCTCGGAGTGGAAGACCCCCACTGAGAACTCCCCAGGCAAATGATTCACTAGGACAGCCACACGGTCAAAGCGGATTCCCCCCCTCCCCGCCATGGCCCACCCGCAGTCAGACACACGTCTAGCAGCCCCCGCCGGCACAGAGACCCCGGTTACAGCAGATATGGGAGGAGACTGAAGCCCAAAAGATGTGGGGACTGAAACTCTGTCTGGGGGTGGTGGTGTAGCAATGCATATTGCAGAGGCTCGGGTGAGTCAGCAGACAGCATCTCAGTCAGGAGGCAGTGGTTAAACATTTGGAAGACAATAGTCAGGGACATCATGGGGAGTTGGCAGGAAGAAGAAGCCAGGGGTTTAAGGGTGAATGTATTGTGGTGTTAGATGTCATGCAGGGTGATGTGAAATGTCATGCAGATGTGAGATGATCTGTTGGGTTTATAAGGAGAAACCGTGCTTGGCTGTTTCATGCTTTTTTGTGTATGACTGAGGAGAGAGTGTTAATAAACTTAGTCTGTTCGTAAACCTGCCTCATCATTTCCCACAATATCATGTTTGATTGTATTTGGAACTGCATTCTTAAATGCAATTATAGTGTCCACCAAGTGGTCGAGTGGGAGAGCGAGAGTAAGGGAGTGGTTTGCACCGGAGTATGTGCTGTACAGTATGTGCTGCATGCTGAGACCAGAAAGTTATCATTAACAGGGTTGCAAACAGCAGTAATTGTACAAGGTAGGCTGCTTTTTAAACAACAATAAATGCTCCTCAGTAAAGATGGGCAGGTA